>JAXIVD010000768.1:70000-122273 GCA_036785275.1 Cancer borealis | reverse complement strand
CATATATACTGTATATATATATATATATATATATATATATATATATATATATATATATATATATATATATATACACATATATACTGTATATATATATATATATATATATATATATATATATATATATATATATATATATACTGTATGTGTATATATATATATATATATATATATATATATATATATATATATATATATATATATATATATATAATCCCACATCACTGAAATCCTTGTGTCGCAAGGGCAAAGGAATTAATAATAACACTATCAATCACAAATAAATGTATGAAGTTTCTTTAGTTCATTAATAAAAACAGCAATTGCAAATCAATAACATCAAATAAAATCAATTAAAGGAGAGAGAGAGAGAGAGAGAGAGAGAGAGAGAGAGAGAGAGAGAGAGAGAGAGAGAGAGAGTTCGTGCCCTGCCTACTTCCTACATTATATTTTCTGTTAACAGTCACACATCATCTTACCAATTTAGAGAGGTTGACCCACGACCAAGGCACATGTCTGTCACGACAGCGGATTATGTTGTGCGTCTCGAGGGGCGCCAGCACCCACAGGAAGGCACAAGGAACCCATGCCAATACCGTCTGCTCGAAGCACCGCGGGAATTGGGGCGTCTCTGTGTGCCACGTGAGGTTGGCGTCCTGGAAGCAAGTATATTAGCTTCTGATATATATCCCAAAAAAATGCAAATATGATTAAAATTATGTGGGAACTTTAATTTCAACTTACAAGTGTGCCCTGTATTTTCATGTACAACAATAGTTTGTTTCCTACGTAATAGCTATTGGCTACTCCGTCTAACTGAAGGGGAAAGCGCTGTGGTAAGACATAAGTAATTATATACACATTAAAATCTTTCACTTTAATGAAATTCAATTGTTAGAGATTATACCGCGCTACTATATATATATTTTTGTTCTAGCCTCCGTGACCCTGCAAGTAGAGGCGAGAGCAGATCACATACTACATATTACATAAGACTGAATCAGCTACTTGTTGAAAAGATGTACGATAGCATGCAACTTACTAACAACAACAGTTCAGATGCCTTCGTTATAGACACATAAGAATTCTGATAACTGTTTTTCCTAAATAATCTTGTGTAACACAGTTTTCTGCATAAAACCTGGAATTCCGAGAGCGATGAAGCCTTACTTGATTGAAGTTCTGCTAGAATCACCACGGCCAACTTGCTAGTCCGCCGCCTACTTATTAATATATTAAATAACCTATTATAGTTATTTGTAAGTTAAAAAGCTGAATGCTCAAACTTCCGGTGAGAAAATAATGTGGAAAAGGCTGACTGCCCGCAGAAATGCGATATATAATAACTGAAAACATAATCCAGTTACAGTGCACATGACAGGCCACAGGTAATGCTGTTAGGTTACAACCTTTTAAAACACAAACGCGTTATGAAGCATAATGCACACAAGTTTGATAGCAATGTCTATTGATGGATACTGATTCAACTAAGTAATACTTACCCATAGAGGGGAGCCACAGAAGTTCCACACCTCCACCCCGGTGCCCATAGCTGTACTAACACCACTTTCTTGCTTCTGCTTCTCCGAGGACTTCAGTTGCCAGAAATTCTTTCCAGTTATTTACTTATCAATTTATTCCATTCTAGGGTATGATAATACAACACATGCTTAGTTTTTATATAAATCATAGTTAATACTAATTGAAGTAAGAACGACTACATGTATTACCAGTGTATAAAACAGAATCAGTGGATCGCATGTGGACGTCTTGTCACAGCAGACGACAAAATAATTCACCCTATTCCTATGATACAACCAAGGATAACAGCGACAACCAAACACCCCGCAAACGTTGATATATAAATAAATAAATAAATAAACATATATATATATATATATATATATATATATATATATATATATATATATATATATATATATATACATGGAATGGCAGCTCTACAGAAGAGAAGGGGGATGGGGTGAGAGGGAAGGGTGGGTGCGATTTCATCACGTTTTGAAATAAAATATATTAATATAAAGAAAATTATATCAGATTGTAACATTGTGCAACATATTGCCTCATCCTCTCTCATTTTGAATTATGAGACTACACATCCCGAGTATGATTAATGAATATTTTCATTGAATAATTGTTAGCAATAAATATGTAACCTACTATCATCCGCTCAACATTGTTGTATGGTGAATATGGACAACCTTTGATAATTATCAAAGGTTGTCCATATTCACCATATATATGAAATGAGATTTTTTCAAACGTAGCTGATTATAATCAGCTACGTTTAATAAAATCTAATTTCATATATAACCACAATAATGATGTAGGTAACGCAATTTTTCGCTCCTATCATCCCATGTTGTAGGCTACACATTTTGTATTGGTATGGTTTTTTTTTGTTTGTTTTTTTTAGTTGCCATGGAAATCAAATATGAGGTATGACAGCCATCCACACAATATACTAAATGCTGACCAAATAGTTTTCTACTTCCTAGTGCTGACCCAAGTGGGCTCAGTTGAGCTGGCGTCAGCACGGCGGCCACCAATGCCGTGTCATTATTCAATTTACTGTTCATCATTTTTACCGTGTATGGCATTTGTTGACATATGTAGGCTGCGTACTATTATACATTTGTATGAAAATTAGCAACTCACGTAAATGTTCATGTTCATTGTTATTCAGTATGATAACCAGCAATATTACAGTTGTTATCAACCACATCATATTTTCTTATGTATACTTGGGTATCTATGTTTCTACCATCTACCAGGGACTCTCGACATCTACCAACTACTATCACAGAAAAGAAGCATGACTACATACCTGATCACTTATCCAATATAAATAAATAAATAAATAAAAAATAAAAAATAAATAAATAAATAAAAAAATAAAAAAATATATATATATAGCCTATATATATATATATATATATATATATATATATATATATATATATATATATATATATATATATATATATATATATATATATAAATATATAGCCTCAGGGTTATGTCCTATCGTCCATTCTCTTTCTATTTTATTTATCAATTATCTAAATCTGACTCAATGCCCTATCCACTCCTATGCTGATGACTACACATCTCATTTTTCAACGTCATGCCCAACCCAACAAGAATTAAGTGATTCAAGGCTAGATGCTATAGGACGCCTAACTCCTCATCTTTCAATAGTTTCTGATTGAGGCAGAGCAAATCTGGTTCTGTTTAATGCCAAAAAAACTCTATTTCTACAACTATCTACTCGACATAACCTGCCATATAACTATCCCCTCTTCTTCAATGACACTCAACTGTCCCTCTCCTCCACATTAAACATACTCGGTCTATCCCTTACTAAAAATCAAAACTGGCAAAATCATATCTCTACTCTTGCTAAATCAGCTTCCAAGAAGTGTCCTTTGGCGTCTGCGTCCATTTTTCTCTCCTTCCCAGCTGCTTGCTCTGTACAGGGGCCTTATCCCTTACGAGAGTAAAAAAATGTGTCGCCTTATCTAAATTTCTTACACCTATGTGTGTGTGTGTGTGTGTGTGTGTGTGTGTGTGTGTGTGTGTGTGTGTGTGTGTGTGTGTGTATTATACTCACCATGGTCTGGAGGATCACGCACTGGACTCGTGATCGTCAGCCGCAGCCATCACCCTCCCCGAAGGAGCTCAAGAGATCCTAAAGACGGATCTTTGGATAAAGCTGAGACCTTTCACACATCTTGATGCTCAAGGGGAAAATCCTTAGCGATCTGAGTGGGATTCGAACCTACACCATGCCGGTTGGCAGGCGAAAGCTGACTCACGGGAACGGCGTGTGTGTGTGTGTGTGTGTGTGTGTGTGTGTGATAAAATAAGAAGTAATGGGACAGAGAGAATGGTGAGGTGTGGTGTGAACGGGCAGTATCCAGCAAACATGGAATGAATGGGCCAATAATGGGCCAATGCTGGCACTCCGGCATTGCAAATGTTGGGCCAATGCTGTACATTTTGGCTGCCAGTACTGGCCCAATTTAATTCAGTTATCCGTTTGCACCCTGGCATGTATGGGCCCGATACTAGATCTATGTTGGGCCAGATGTCGGATCAATGATGGGCCAATAATGGCACACCTACATCGTGCCTTAATAGTATGGCAGCAATCGGATCAATTTCACCGGTTTACCACCTTGGATATTGGCCCAATATAAAACCTGAATTCAAACAGATATTGTCCCAACACAGGACCTAAATGTAAACAGACGTTGGGTCAATATATACCGTATTTTACGGCTTACAAGACGCTGCATCTTGGAAGACGCACCCTAATATTGGAAACAAATTTTGAGAGAAAAATAATTAAGTCATTCTCACACAAAAACAGCTTCACCATATCCATGAATTTATGTAACCTTTTCTTAAACTATCTATTGTCTCAGCACTCACCACAAGTTTGCTGGAGCACTCACCAGAAATGTACAACTAGGTAATTACCAAAGTCCAAAGTGTCTTTCTGCTGCTCTGTTCCCATGTTCATTGGCGTATCGTACAACTTCTAGCTTGTATGCGATAGTATAAGTAAATCGTTTTGATGAACTCGCCGTGGGTGATAATTTCCAGGACAAACAACAGCTTGTGATACGTGTGACAGCCGGGTGGTATCTGATATACCGTATTTCACGACATAAGAGTGTGCGCAAACCTTATGTTTCGAGCATAGGAGACAACACATCAACACAGCAGATCCAAACGCAGCCGATCCAAAGGCTTGCTGGTCTATGGAAATAAGCCACCTGTTACCCTTGGTTACACACCTGTACCGTCAAGATCAAGAGCGGAATGGCTCCCGCCGCCACCAGCTGGCGCAATAAACAACAGACGTATGGCTCACATTTAGGCTTGTGGCTTGGCTCCAGGAAGGTTTATGGTATTGGAAATACTTGTAACAAGTAAGTACTGAGGTTATATCATATAAAAGTTACTTAAGTTAACCTCATACAAATCATACAAATCCACGTCCCTATCGGGCGAGCCAATACAACAACATTCGTCTTGGAAGACGCACACGTATTTTACATGGTATTTTTTAGGTGAAAAAGTGCGTCTTGTAAGCCGTAAAATACGGTATATATATATATATATATATATATATATATATATATATATATATATATATATATATATACATATATATATATATATATATATATATATATATATATATATATACCTATATATATATATATATATATATATATATATATATATATATATATATATATATATATATATATATATATATATATGTACCGAGTACAACGGGCCAACTATCATTACAGTGATTCCTTTGCGGAATCACCGGTAAATCCTCGTATTCTCGACACTCGTTAGATACCTTGTTATGGTTAGAGTAGGTACCACTAGATAGAGGGGATGATGGGAAAAACGCGTGACGTCACTGGAACTGAGGATATATATATCGGTCTGGGCGGAAAGTTAGTCACTAGTGTTCCGTGACCCCGCTCCAGACAGGTAAGCCTAGTGTTCCTAAAAGCCTTGCCACACTATTGAAAAAACATTGTTAAGATTAATAACTAACCGTAAATTGTCCTCCCGGATACAGCTGCCGAGAGGACCAGCAAAAGACTGTCTTTCGGTTGTGGTTTGACTAAGGCTGCATGTGGAGTTGCCTCTCGCCAAGGACGACGGCAAGAAGGACCCAGTGACTCTCAAACATTATTTGTGGCGTGAGTGTATTTTGGTCGTTTTCCATCAGTTCCCTCACGTATAGTTAGGTAGGATAGAATAGGAATATTTATGTGTTAATGTATTTCTTTATGTTTGTGTCGCAAAGGGTGGATAAGCACTTGTAAGAGCACCACCACGGATATAGCGAGTACTTTATTTATTTATTCATCATTAAAGTTGTCCATTATTTTACTATATTCGTTTTCTGTTCAGATCTCAACCTCGGTGGTGGAGGGCCAAGTGGTAGTAGTAGCAATAGTGTCGATACCCAAGTGGTGTCGTGGTGGCAGCATAGAAAGTAGATAGAAAGTAGTAGATAAGAAGGTAGAATGGAATACCGAAACGGTACAGTGATGATAGCAGGGTCAATAGAAGGTAATATTTACCTACGGTACAGTGGCAGTAACACTGACCCTCGGTACATATATATATATATATATATATATATATATATATATATATATATATATATATATATATATATATATATATAAAGGTGCATTGTTTGAAAATAAAAATAGTTTTACAATTAAAAAATAAAAAACAATGTTTATCCTAAATTATAGCGACTCATATATCACAGCCATTTAAAAATCACAATGTCCCTGCTGATGATTAAGAAGATGACAAAATTACTCTATAATTATTTAGTAAATAATACACCACAGACATCATCAAAAACCCATCTCCTTGTTACCAAGGTGGACAGAAGTAGAGGCCAGAGGAAAGAGAAAACAAACAGTAGGTAAAAGGAATAGTAGAGATCACCCAATGAAATGGGTCACACAAGCAATTCACTCTACCATTCAAGCCCGAGGGGATCACAGACTACCCCCAAACCAAACTGATCCACAACATGTCTCTTTTGGGAAAACCATTCCTCAGCCTTTAAACTTAAAAAATCACACACAATTAAGACACATCAGACATGTTCAACAACTGAAACAACTTGCCAGAGTGGGTGATCAGTGCGGAATCGACAGTAAAATTTGAGTCAAACCTGGACAAAGCATGGAAAGACCAAGCACAGAAATTTGATTATAAAGCACTAATAGCCACCGGAGCCACCACCCGCACCCAAAGTTTTAATAGAAACCAGGATAACGAGCTGGAGACACAGGCGTAAGCCTCTTCCAGAACTTCATCTGTGAGCATCTGTGAGCATGTTCCAAAATTACAGAAATGCCATAATATGCATGCAAAAAAAAAATTCCATTGAACTGATGTTCACTTCAGGCACAGTGGATCTACAAACTAAAAAATAAAATAAAAAATATATAAAGAGAATATTATAAATTATTTATAGTACTCAAGATCCATAGCATTACCGAGGCTGGAAAAATTTTTGTATTTGCAAACAAAAAAGTAAACTTTAGAAATCCCATGAGTTAAATCTATGAACAGGTTGGATCTCAGAGAGAGAGAGAGAGAGAGAGGAGTGAGAGAGTGAGTATACTATAGGCCTCTTCTATTTATTCCCAATAATCTACTCCGGATTCTGCTCTGAATCCGATGCCGTTTTGGATTAACTGGGTGCAAATAGAACAGCAGAATCTGTTTTGGATTCGCTGGATCAAAACAATAACAATGAGTGGCCAATCGCAGCCGAGTCGCTGCCCAGCCGTCACACTAGTCACTTCTCCGAGGAAGCGTCGAGACTCGAGAGTTACAACTTTCATTTCCTAATGCATTTAGGGTGACAGCGGCATCCCATTAGATTCTTGCATAGTAGATTCAAGTCTGATGAACCTCGAGGTTAACCTTGACAATGTTACACCTATTATTTCTTTACAAGTACTGCTCCACCTCTTTATTATAAATATACTACATATAGTGTACTCAACATATCTGTGAAGGTTTCTGGCGGTGCTCACCATTATTTACCTCGCAAAACTTCTTTGAAATTATGATAGGTTATGTTAGGTTGGTTATGTTATGTCAAGTTATGGTTATGTTAAAGTTGTTGGGTTACGGTTATGTTATGGCTAGGCTAAGTTAGGTTCAGTTATGTTCGATTATATAAGATTTTTACATTTTATCACACGGAAGTTAGGGTTCGCAAATTAGTTTTTTTGGGGAAACTTATAAATGTTTTATGGGGAGCATCAGTGTAATTCTATCACTTCTGTCTTAATTCTGCAGTAAATGTAGTGGCTTGTAATGATGACTGGACTGATGCATGAATAACCCCATCGAGCCGAAATTCGATTACCATTCTCATTCCGGCGTTGTAAAAAGTTACAATTCAATATCGGTCAAATATCACTTTAACACCAATGGGCCGATGTAGGAAATTTATTACGGATAGGAATCGGCACAACTCTTGGTTTCCGTCTTCCCAACGTTCCTTCCGCCTTGGGCCCGCCGTTTGCCGTTATCGGTCCGATACTTCAATGTTTGCTGGGTAACCAGTAAGGTGCGAGTGACGTCACGCCCAGTCTGCGTGTCGCTGTGAGTTGACTTGTGGATACAAGCAGCTACTACATCTGGTTCGTTTCTGCGCTCATTTCCTTAGGCTTAGCAGTCACCATCTTCCCGCAAATAATCAGAATAAATATACCCCAATGGTGATAGAGGCTGATGAGTAGTGGTTGAGGATGATAATGGAGACCTATATGCGGTGATAAGGGAGTTATTCGAAGAGTTGAGATACTTCATGCTGATGAGTTATGAAGCGGTGGTTTGACTGTTCCAAAACCCATGTGTGATTCGTGTACTACGCAGAGGCGTAACAATAGGGTGGCCTTAGTGGCAAAATGTCACGGGTCTCAGCCACCTAGGGGCTCACTAGGCCCAAAAGGCATGTAGGGGCCTATGACGGCTTGACGGCTTATTCACATTCCGTAGGTTTCAACATTCTGATTTTGATACCAAATCACTTATGCACCGTTACAATATACACGTGTTCTGAAATATACATTACAGGTGTGAAATCAACTTAGCTGTGTTTTTTATATGTTCACACTCAGACAAACTGTGCATATTGAATTACAAATTATAATGATATTTATATAAACCTACAGTTCTCTCAAACTCTTGAATGTTTAAAATTTTATATTTACACACACACATATATATATATATATATATATATATATATATATATATATATATATATATATATATATATATATATATATATATATATATATACATATACATATACATATATATTGACGGCAAGGAGGCTCAGGGGGGCCCTCAGTAATAATAAGCCACGGGCCTTTCCTTTCATATTTATGCCACTGTTACTAACTTACTACGGTACTGAGGATCACGCGCTGGTCTCGTGATCGTTAGCCATTAAAATGCATCTAACAATACTGTAAGAAAGAAGAGAAAAGAACATTCAATTACAATACAGTATATTAATTGAAAAAAGGTGATAATGACAAAGAATGTGCATCAACTGAAGGAAAAGTTGGACAAAGACGGGACCGCAGGAATGTAGTTCAGGCCCTGTACACCATACACACATACTGCTAACATTTTAAAGTGGTACTGAAAGTGTTTTGTGTGTGTCTCACCAAGAAGGCGGCTGAGTGGCTCTGTGGTGCAGTGTTCGATTAGTGACCTAAAGATTGTGAGTTCGATCCTGGCTCATGCCGCCTTAATTAACTTGATGAGAAAAGTAGTGTTCTTTTGTTAACCCTAGTAGAAATAAATGATCTACAGTTATATAGTTCGGGGGGATTATTTAATAACTTTTTTTTTTATCCCCACCGAGAATCTACCATGAGGCAGCCATTGGCAGATGGAATTTAATATCAAGTGTAGCGTAATGAATGTTGGTAGGGAAAATCCTTACAATAGATACTTAATGTATCACTGATTAGATAAGAATGTGAGAGATTTAGGTTTATAGGTTAACTCAGACCTATAAAACAATGTATTGAATCTAGTAATTGGGCTAATAGTGTAGGAACTCATTGTTAGGAGTGTTAAAAGTGGAAGTGCTGAGTTTAATCTGAAGTTATATTTGCCTTAGTCAGACTTCACCTCGACTATGCAGTGCAGTTTTGGTCCCCGTATTATAGAATGGATATACTATAGGATTGTTAGTCAGTGCAGAGAAGGATGACCAAAATTATACAAGGAAGTCGTAATTTTAGTTATGAGAGGAGACTGAAGCTTTTGAAATTACAATCACTAGAGAGGCATACAGTAAGAGGAGATATGATTGAAGTATTTGAGTGGGTGAAGGATTTTAATAAGGGGGATGTAGGAAAGGTTCTTACGGTCAGTAGTCAAGTTAGAACAAGGATTAACGAATTCAAACTGGAAAAATATAGATCTAGGAAAGAGATAGGCAGAAATTGGTTTACAAATATGGTGGTGGATGATTGGAACAGACTCAGTCAGGAGGTAGTTAGTGTAGACGATAGGGAGTCTTAAAAGAAAACTAGACGGCCTTATGGATGGAGATGAGAGGTGGGTGTAGGTAATAAGGAAGTAAAAGGAACTACCACATGTAAGCTCCTGGACTTTTTGTAGCTATCTTATATTCTTATGAGCCAGGAGGGCACTTTGCCACACACTCATCTGGTCCGCTTTATCCACAATGCTTCCATTATATTGTCTCACCCATCCCTTTTGAACAAAGTGTTTCCAGCCACCATCTTATTTTTTCCTCACTTTTTGTTTCATCCCTCTCACTACCCGGACCGTATGCAGACACAAACACCCAAACTCTTCCACCCACAACAGACTTAATGACACTTCCTTCCACTCTACCACGCAGTTTCACTTCTGGACTTCTAAGAAAGGCCAATCCTTTCCTTGGTCTTACTCTATTCACACTTGACACCCTTCCATTTACACATTTAAACTCATATTCAACCTTTCCTTTTAGTTTTGTTTCACTCAATGCTAACACATCAATAATTTTTTCCACAAACATTCCTCCAATCATTTCCTTTTTCCCCAAAGAATGATACATTCAGAAACCCAATATTTAGGGTCCGTCCCTTCCCCCTTTGTACCTTGTCTTTTCATAGGAGTTTACAGCTTACCAGACACCTCAGTATACATAATGTTCATTTTGTATATTTATTAGAACACTGAGTGAGATCTTATGAATTAATCTTTATCTGGGAAAATCAACAGAAATTAAATACTGACCTTTCCCTAGTTTGCCATTGTTCCACTTGATACACTGTTGCTGAACGATGGTTACTCTCTTCATGACCTCAGGTAAGAATAAATCACACAGACTGGTGATTGACTGGCAGTGGTCAGAGGAAGTGTCTCATGAAAGAGATCAGTTTAAATAAATCTTAAAAATGAAGAAACCAAAATATATACAAATTTAATTCACTACATTTATTGAGAGATTGAAAGTTATATCTGCACAACAGGTACTTGTTCATATTCATACAGTAAACAATTGTAGGAAAAGGCTACTTCACAGTCTACTTGTCCTAACTTGTAACCAAAGATTACGCTGAGGGAATAAAAATTTGAAATCAATGAAATTAATTTAATATCTTAAATGGTGTACGAGGTAAAATGTACTCAATAAGATGAAAATAGTAACAGAATGTGAAAAACTGAGGTAATATCTTTATAAAGTAATTGTAACAAACAATTTCCTTAAATGTAGTCCTGGTAATGAATACAGATTTTCTACACACCAATGACTAAAGATTAAGTGAATCAAAATTTCAGGGTCAGGTAGGTGGTTAACGATTCTCTTAATTCAGTGTAACCTTGACAGTCCAGTTCTTTAAACTTAAATGTAGATGAAAAGAGTAAGATAAATATTGCATAACAGATAAACAATTGTGACAAACAAAAATTCTATATTCTACGAGGAAATAGCAAAATACAGATTATCATTCCATGTAAATAAAGCATAACTTAGTATTTAAATTAAAATGTGCTCTATGTGATGATTAAGGAACTGAGAAAAAAGTGGTAATAAATTATGAAACTCTCCTGTATTTCTATAAACACTCAAACTGAAGCACACCACTCCTCAACCAGTCAAACTGCAGCCACACTATTCAACCAGTCAAACTGCAGCCACACTACTCAACCAGTCAAACTGCAGCCACACTACTCAACCAGTCAAACTGCAGCCACACTACTCAACCAGTCAAACTGCAGCCACACTACTCAACCAGTCAAACTGCAGCCACACTACTCAACCAGTCAAACTCCAGCCACACCTTACTTAATCTAAATCGTCACTTGGCAAAGAACCACAAACTCACTATCATTCTTATTTAATTTTCACACTTTTACACAAGCAACATCTATAAGTATCTGCTCCTCTAACACACTATGCTATGGGAATTCTTGCAACTCAGGAACTTTGTAAGTGCAGTGATTAATTAAGTGCTATTTGTCTAAGCATATTAAAACATTAAAAAAATTTCCAGCCAAAATATATGTTACAGCTTCATTACCCTCAAACAAGTCCTGCATCCTTTGCCATGCCATAGAATATTGAAGATTTTTCATGGAGTAATGAAGATGGGGTATCAAACTCTTTCACCATACCTTGACTCAACACCAGTACTCTGTGAAAAGGAAAACAGTAAAAATTGCTCCTTCTCTGCTCTTTATACATAATTTACTAGTGGTACAACCAAATTTTTTACATTTACCTTCACAGATTAGTAAAAATTACAACTTATATTCAATACTATTCTGCTTGCAGTTGATAATAATTTACCAGGAGAGGTAAAAAGGAGCACGTGTTTGTGTAGATAATTGCAACAGTAATTACAATATCTTAGAGGCCATGGAAAATTATAATGATAGAACTTGAAAAGCTGGAGTGAAAGTTAATTTTAATTTGACATGTTTCTTACGAGTGTGGCTATACATTTACAGCATTCAATACGTAAGTGATTCCCTCAGAAAATCTGTAGATACTATTACCTCATGAAGAAACTTATAATATGATGAGCAGTGTATTAGAGGGATGAGATCAAAAACATAAGTATTAGATGAAATATACTAACCTTGAAGAGTCCATGATGGTATTAAGACGGTGTGCAATGGTTAGAACTGTGCAATCTGCAAACTCCTGCCTGATAGTCTGCTGGATGAGGTCATCAGTCTCCAGATCAATGGCAGCCGTGGCCTCGTCCAGAACCAGAATCCGAGTCTTACGCAGCAGAGCCCTAGCCAGGCATACCAGCTGCCTCTGGCCCACACTGAAGCAACAATAATACCCAATTACTTTCTGTCCACCCGAGTATGTTTCAAATAAAAATGAATTGTTCAAAGGCCAGCACTTAGCTGAGCCACTATGTGATAAGCTAAACTGCTGGTATTGTTGACAAAGGCATCAGTGAATGCTCATCATTATTACTTTATTTTTCATTGTCTGGTTATAATTTCAGTAAGAGTATGAGTTATGGGAATGGAGTAAATTTTCCCTTCTTTAAATGGTTGTTTGGTAATTTCAGTTTCTCCTTGTACTGTAACTAGACTCCTGACAGCAGTGATGGATAACATGCCTGGTCTGGCTAGGTGGAGGAACAACTAGAGTGGCACTCAGCAGAGCACAGGTATCTCCACTGCTGCCGCTAATATTTGTGATTTATCTATACACCTAGCTGTTATCCCTCTAAAATGGGGTTAGCCAAGATAAGGCACGCCAGGAGACAATACTCTCCCCTCCCCATTTGTGCTTTGTCTTTTTGTAGGAGAGTATACAGAGGAGGGGCTTCCCATACCCATTGATCCTTCCCTTCTGTCGCTTTATGACATGAATTACAGTAGTAGAGTTCTTGTAGCCTCACCACAGGGCTAAAAAATTAATGGAGTGGATAATTTAGGTAGGTCATGTTGATGAAGTTTTGAAAGTTGTGAAATTTTTAGAATCCTGTAGGTCAGTCGGCAGCATGGAGTTGGGCACACTGAAGGTGGTATGAGAGATAATATCCAATAGATACTAATGGGAACTTTTAATTTTTCCTGACCATTACTTTTCAAAGTTTAATGGAATTGAGATTTAGGGATGGGGGTCATGTTGATGAAGTTTCATAAACTTGCTAACATGCCGTAAACAGACAAACAAGGCTACATGCGAACAAAGTTAAAACATAATCTCCTGCTCAACTTCATTAGTGAAGGTAACATGAAATAGCATTTATTATCTTTTTTAGTGAAAGAAGACAAGCCCAAATTGTCTCTATCTAACCTGGGATTCAAACCTAGGATATCTTGACCATAAGCCAAATACACTATCCCCTTCACCATTCGATCCGTGCGTCTGTGTACTGACACAAGCAAATCTGTAACAGCAACCACTTCTACCATATAACACTAAACATGGGGCACATCAGAGGGAAAAACACTCACCTGAGGTTGTCTCCTCCTTCTGAGACTTCATGCTGGAGGCCACTAGAGAGTGTGGATACAAATGCCTTCAAGTGAGCATGTTCTAGGGCAGACCACACTACTGCATCATTATACAAGTTAAAGGGGTCCAGGTTCATCCGCAGTGTGCCACTGAACAGCACAGGGTCCTGCAAACATGCATCAATGCTATGTACTATTTAAACACTTAGGAGGAATTCAGCATAATTTTTTAAAATGAAACGTTATAGTTTCAGAAATGCGGAAGAAATGAAAACTCATCCCGCTTTACAATTACCAGCCAAAGAGCTTAAGTACATTAAACTCTATTTAATAGACTAAATGGGGAATCTACTTGTCAGTTACTTGAAAAAATCTGTTGCTTGGTATTCAGGAGAAAGAGTTCACAAAGGCATGCCGTGCCTATCAAATATATTCATGTCGTTCTGGGTTCTCGAAAGCCCCAGTGTGTCCTCCCATGTCGCTCCCAGTTCCCTTCTGCTGTTCGCGTACGAAAAGTCGGTGTAGCAAGAGGGTGTGTGTGTTCAAGGATTTATCCGCAGGATTTCAGGGAGTGCCAGCTGTGCGGAGCATGGCACAACATACGTAGTGTGGAGTACAACAGCCTAGTGTGCCAAGAGGTCAACATTGAGGTGGTCCTTTTGCCACTATTGCCAAAAGCTCGGATTGGCATCTCTCCAGCCCTTCTGTAAACACACTAATTAACAAATTAATTTTATTTCCTGCATTATATTTAGATTATCATACTTCTTTTTCCCAACATTAGGGGACTTCTTACTGAGCACACACACACACACACATTTGGGACAACAGAGACGGGATAGCATGAGCTTAGCTCTCCCCCCCCGTATGCTACAATTAGGTAAATACACACACACACACACACACACAAAAAAAAAAAAAAAAGGAAGAAGAAGAAGAAGAGAGCGAGCTAGCAGCTAGTCCCTCAATTTTTTTCCCCACAAGGAAAGGAATGGAAGCTTTTATCTAATCTTTATTATATTATATTTTTTAATTTTCATTCTTTATTCTTCCTTGGATGTTTCTTCATATGGGAGTGACAGGGCAGGTGGTTTTTCAATTAAAAATCTTACTTGTTTACTACTCTTATGGCGTAGTACAGACTATTTCTGGTCTGTTACAGCTAGTGCCCACACACATAAATTTTCTACATGGTTGGAAAAACCATAATGTTTGTAAACAACAAAGTAATGTAAATTAAAATATCTATAACTCATAGAAATAATGAAACCATTAGGAGA
The DNA here is from genome assembly GCA_036785275.1 of Cancer borealis. Taxonomy (NCBI): domain Eukaryota; kingdom Metazoa; phylum Arthropoda; class Malacostraca; order Decapoda; family Cancridae; genus Cancer; species Cancer borealis. The sequence goes on along the minus strand of JAXIVD010000768.1, from coordinate 106,914 downwards.
AGTAGTCACCTGAGGGATGATGGTCAGTTTGCCACGCAGGTCATGCAGCCCAATCTCACCAATATTGATGTTGTCGATAGTAATGTTTCCTGCAGCACTTTCAATGATGCGGAAGAGACCGAGTGTCATGGAAGATTTTCCAGCTCCAGTTCTTCCTACAATGCCAATCTGGAGCATGTACAAGCATTTATTTCAGCATAATATCAACACCATGATAGAACAGGTATAGCAAAAGCTATCAAACAGTACTTGTATATTAACAATTTTGATATGTAAAGCATATCTAAATTACACAAAATTTGTATGATACATCTTATCATCCATCCAAAGCAACAAATATTCTACTCACCTTTTCTCCAGCTTTAACCTGAATATTTATATCTTTGACAACTAGATCCAAACCTTCACGGTATCTAGTGGCATAGTTGTTAAACTGCACTACCCCTTCCTCAGGCCATGCCTGCAGAAAACAAAAATATAACTTTGTCTTAAATCAAATACAACAGAATACAATAATCATAAAATATACTGCACTGATTAAATAGAAATAAAGCCTGATATCACATGGCATGAATATATATTTTTCTTTTTCATGCAATCAGCTATCTCCCAAGCATGTGGAATGGCACCAGTGAAAATGCACCATTTTGTGATGGACCTACCCTGTTGCTTTACCATATTGCTAGCCCTCAAACACGGAGCATAGAATATGTGTACAAAAGGCAGAGGACTGGGAATTCTCTTGGAATTATTTTTTCCACAAAAAGAAAAGGCATGAAATGACAATTTTTTTCCCCATTTTTAATGTGTAATGTAGGTTTTATGCATCCTACCTTTGGTGGCTTTTTATTAGGCAGATCCCAGGCAGCTTCTTGAGGGGTTTCTGTGTATTCCTTGATGCGTTCCACAGACACAATGTTGGTTTCAACATCAGATGTCATTCGGACCAGCCAGTTCAGTGTTTGTGTTACCTAATAAGGAAAGATATTAAGATAAAAAGATGTCTATATACCAGACTATCATCCCCCTAAAGGGTCATGATATTCAGTACATCTAGTATTAAAACAATATAAATGTTAATAAGCATTTGGTCCAAATATGGTTGACTAATTGACTACAGTTGGAACTTGGTGCTCATCACTTACAGAGAGAGCATAGGTGATTGAGAGACCAACCAATCCTTCTGCAATATCCCCTCGTTTCGCAACAGCAAACATAGCTGCTGAGAAGGTCATGATATTGCCGATGGTCTCCAGTCTCACTGCCAGCCATCTGCAAAAATAGTACTGTAGTTTTAGTTAAAAAAAAAAAAAAAAAAAAAAAAAAAAAAAAAAAAAAAAAAGTTTCATATCTTCCAATCTCTCAATATTATACTTCATGTGAATGAGTATGGCCTAAGTATAGCAAAAATCAAAGTTGTGAATAGAAAATCTCAGTCTTGTTCCTCTAACAGTAACATATTAGGCTGTTGCTGTCTAGCACCTAAAAAAATCTGTTGTACGTACTAACTTCCCTATGATCATAATTCATAATTTTCTTCCCTGATTGTTCACTAAAGTAATTCCCTTGGAATCCTATCACTTACCTACCATAATCAGTACAATTTTCAAGTACAAAATCAAGAACATGGATAAATTATCAAAAATGAAAATTAGTCATGTAACTTCAAAGGCATGCTGAAATATGCAACTCATAAAAAGGTGGATTAGTTTCAAAGCCTGTTATGCACCAAACAAATGTTTACCCCAGTGCAGCAGCTGCAACAATGAGAACTTGAAATTTCAGAGTGGAAAGTCTATCACATCTATCTTGTAATTCTAGCCTCACATTATACAATATCTATAATATCAATACAGAAAAAGTGGAGTGTCTGCGATGGTGAAAATATTAAATTGATGAATACGTGCCTAGTGCTAGATTTAGTTAAACTTTGCTAATCTTATTATTATTATTGAATTACTATTCTAATTTACTATTGTTATTATTAATTTTTCAACCCCATCAATTTGTATATTCCCTACTGTACATTTTCAGTTCTTAGGCTGCACATCTCATCTCTTATCAATAAACCGTTTACTATCATTATTATCTGTCTTTAATAAACTTATAGAATCATTACATGGTCATTGTTTCTGCAGTGGTGAAAATATGAACATGCAACATACGTGTGATTTGTGACATGTTTCAATGGAAAAAAGTTCCCGGCCTTCATCTGCTTTTAACAAATTCTTATTATGTCAATTGAATATAGGAATAGGTATTTTGTCTTTATATTTTAAAGACATATGACTAAGAAACTTGAATTTTATTTTTCTACAAGTGAAAACAATAATGCTTAAAAACATTTTGATAATATAAGCAGATGGAATATTTTGAAATGTATATATGTATTTAATTGTCACTTTGTAAAAATTCATTCATCCCACAAAAAAATGTTAGAAAGTTAGTTAGTGTGCAAACAGTATATTACAATTGTATTTGACATTAATATCTTTATTTTACCCTTTTTCGGGAACTTTTTTTCAGTTATAGCATTGACAACTTACAGTTTACTGCCATTTCCTTAACTTTTGATTAATGAAGACAAGGTATAATCGGTCACTTAGTCTTACATCATTAGTATGGAAAAGAGGTAGTTGCAATCAAAATAAAATTTATCATAAGAAATTTGTATGGGATCACACCTGTTGGACATTATGCTGGGGATGGAGCTGACCATGTTGTTGTCCACCCTTGTCTCAGACTCAGTGATGAACACGTGCTGCTTGCTAAATGCCCTGATAGTGGGAGCTCCTGCAGGAAATAACAAAATGCATGAAGAAAAACATTCTACGATTCAATGATAATCGTTTATAGTTTTAACGAAAATGCACTTTGAATTATGAGCTTTCCTTTATATAGGAGTAGTGTTTTTGAGTGGGGCCGTGAAACTTGCAGGTTGGGGATCTGGGCATGACAACATTCAGCTCCTCACCGTAGTAAGTGCCAGACTACCATCCCAGGAGGTAAATGACAACCTATGGCTAACACCTGGTGCCCATTCATTGCTGGGTAGACAAGGGCATGGGTGTATGGAAACTGCCCATCTTACTCTATTCCTTCCGGGGATTAAAACCATGATTTCTTGGTTGAGTTGAGCATAATGACCATTGCACCAAGAAGTACCCCTTTGATGGGGGCTGCAAGAATACTAAAACAGTATTCATTATGGGTCATAAAGGCGACCAAATTTAACAGAGTGAGGAGTCTGGGAAGTCTAAACTAAAAAAACAACAACAGTTTAGTCGTTTTTTCTTATAAACTATCATATACAGTATTATATATCATGGTATAAATGAGTCTGCCTGAGTATTATCTAATGTGAGCTTTTATTATGTTCCAAAACTGTAATCACCAAATTTTTTCATGTAGGTCAAATGTATCAAATAGCTAATTTATCCACCAAATTCTAGCACTATTTGGGACTCTAATGTATAAACATCTTTTGTCATGCTGTATATTTAAAAAAAGAAGTAACAAATTAAGCAGCACAAATACTATACCGATTATTCACAATAGAAAATCAACACTAGTGGGCAGCATAAAGATGACTTAATTAGTGGCTGAAAATGGTTGGCATGGCACCAAATTAAATTCTTTAAGTGATTTCCGAAATACATTTTTTCTTTAAAAATTCTTGCTTCTTGAGAATTCCACATCAAGATACTGGATCCCTCTGCAATATGTCTATTAAAAACATTTAACTTTTTTGTGTAGTACCAATCAATGCTAAAGAGAACTAAGAAATTAGGGGTTACTAGAGCTTTACAAAAAAATTGCTAGATAATCACTTTGACGTGCAAGTAGCTTGAGTCCCATGTCCTTACCTTGGATACTTTCCTGAAAGTGGGAGTAGATGGGGGAGCGTGTCACAGACTCAATGCGCTTCAGCTGTCTTGAAGTGGACACATACAGTACCTAGTAAGGAGAAAATAAGATTAGCTAAGTTAGGAGCAATTAATGGTGATCAAATGGAATAGAAACATAGGCATGTATTGAATTAATTTTTTCAATTGAAATATAAAAACATAGTCATAAACAAAATATATGTACTCAATGCCAAGACTTCAATCCTTCTATATACCAGGCTGTTATTCCTCTAAAGAGCGATAAGGGAGACATTTCTCTCCATTCCCCCTCTGTGCTTTATGTTTTTATAGGAGAATATACAGAGGAAGGGCTTCCAAGACCCCTCACTCCGTCCCTTTTGTCACCTTTGACAAATGCAGGGATTACGGTGGTAGTATTCTTGTAGCCCCCACCACAGGGCTTTAGCAAGACTTACTTGGACAAAATAATAGATGATCATTGTTGGTATCATAACATAAGAGAATTCTGGCGTGGCAGCGATGATCACTGCAAAAGTTGACACTACCTGTTGCAATGTACAAATGAATTAGAACAGTTGACTTTAAAAACAACAAATTTCCCTACACTGAATACATACTGTTCTCTCTTGATCAGATGAAACTTTATAGAGAAGTAAAGTAATCTACATAGGTAAAATAATTTGCATCAAAATGTCTTTATATACTTGTCTTAGGCATGCTATTTAGCTAATTTTACAATATAATATTTGTTGTGGTGCAAACACTTCAAAACATATAAAGCATGTTCATGAAAACTAAAATTATTCATTAAATTTCTCATGAAAACCTAATAAAATATCAATCACTCACTCACCAGTTAACTTCTGTCTAACTAAAGATGTCTCACTCATGACTTTCCTAATTAATTAAGTTACCTTAAAACTAGCATTTAGTTCAAACATGACAGGAAGGCATTATATTAAAGTTAACCATTAATCTATAAAAAAAAAAGCAAATCAACGAGGAGAAAAGCATGAGACAAACACACAGCAACAATGTGACAGTTATTGGTAACAAATAAGCAGCAAGACATTAAGAGTCAAGAAGTCTGTTATTATATGTGAAAATAAAAAAAAATTTGAAGCTTTTAATGTACGTCTTGGCAAAAATTACATGTAATGTATTATGTATTGTAGTTAAGTCAGCAATACAAAGCAAAGTACATGTAAAATAAAACATGTGAAATTTGTGGTGAAAGGCATGCCCATGCAAAGAAATATCCTTTACTTAAGCATACTACATACAACCTTCCATGCGTACACACACACATACTAACACACACACGTCCCCACTTGCCACCCGGCAAAGCATTGGTTGGAAACTTGCTCAAGTAGCTAGGATTTTTCAGACTGGGAGCAGTTACTGTTTCCTAGAGCAAGGGGAAGGGGATGTTTGATGCACAAGAGGTCTCAGCCTTACTCATAGATCTGTCTCTATGAGCTCTGAGCTCTTTCGGGGGAAGGTAATGACTGACGATCACGAGTCCAGCATATGATCCTCTAGACCATGGTAAATAATACACTCACACACACATGAAAAATTAAACAAATCTTGACAAAAATTATTAACATCATGCAGAGTTCTTAGCACATCAAACTACTTTTATTTTTGCATCTTATGTGGCCTTAACTCTTGCACATGCACATGGCTGCTTCTCACCCTCTACACATAATACATACATACCGTAAAAAAACATATAAGCCAAGATCTGATGGACCATGGTAAGACATTGTCAAGTGTGTCCACATCCTTGCTGAACCTGTTTATTAGGCGACCTACAGGTGTAGTATCAAAGAAGGACATGGGGAGCCTCAACACATTAGAGAGGAGGTTTGTATGCAACTTCTTCGCTGCATCCAGGGATCCAAAGGACAAGATGAATGCCCCTCCCAGAATGAATATGGCTGTGGGATAAATTTTATGTTACATCTATTTATGCAATATGTACCCCCACACGAAATAGAATCAACCAAAACCCATAACAGCAACACAGTAAATAACTAAACAGACACAGTTTACCATGGTTCACTATTATTGCACAATACAATGGTGCACCAAGTTTTACAATCAATTGGTTCTGCAAAATAGTGTGAGAAAAGTGATTCAATAAAATTTGGGACATTGATCTTATGGGAAAAAGGGTAATTTGTTCTGGGGGTTGTCTGAAAACTTGCCTTCAATAGCTAACTGACACCTCACAGGTCTAATCAATGAATATTTGGGGGCTACTGCAAAACGCATTGGCAAATCAAGATGACCAGAAACTTGGTGCACCATTGCATAAAGAAAAATAGTAACAAAATATACAATAAACACCACAAACCGAAGAGTCCCAATAGGCTGATAATAGGCACGGTACACAAAAATATGGCTAAAAATTCCCACAATCAGATCTACATCACAAGAACAAGAATAAAACAAATATTCTTATAGATACTTCCTGATGGTCAATTTTTTTTCTAACACCACACAAAAGCAGAAACAGGCAAATGCATAACTATCATGTGTGGTGCTTACCGATATGAGGCATCCTAACCATGCCCTGAAATTAGTTGGGAGCATTACATCAACAGTGTCTATGTCTTTGGAGAAGCGATTGACAATGCGACCAATTGGTGTCACATCAAAAAAGGACATAGGACTGCGAAAGATGTTAACGAGCAGCATCTTGTGTAGGATGGTTGAGGCATGTACAGTGGCTCCCGCAATCACCATGGCACCAGTCATGATGAACAGTGCTGTAGCAGAATGTGGCAATTATGGGGCTGCATTTGACAAGTGAGAACAGATAAACTTGATTGACTGCCTTTTAGTCAATCAGAGGTTTATTTTATCTGGTGTATTTCAGCAATTATTCATGTCTTTCTAGGACTGCATTCTTCCCCTTTAATACTTTTATCTGTCAATTCTAATCTATATACAGACTGACATTTCCCTAAAGGGGGTAGCCAACATAAGGTGTGTATATACACTCCTCTCACAGTCTCTAGGTCCCCAGTGAAGAGAAGGGCATCCCATGTGTTAGGTCCGTCATGCTAATGGGGACAAGGCCAGGGATCTTGCCTGCTTACCATTCTTGTGGTGTATTAGAGACATAATCTCTGTAATATTTTGGAAATAAGTACCATACGTCCTTCACTGCTTCTTCAATCTGAACTTTCCTCTAATCCTATCCATAGTGTTCCTCTTTTCAGGCTCTCCCATATACAACCTTTATTCATACTTCCATCCTCAGTTACATATTCCTTCATCATAGAAATCTGTTTCGCTCAGCCTAAGCATCTACTCTCCCTCTTATGTGGGTTTCCATCACAACTCTCCTTTTACTTTTGTCTCATCTGAATCAAATCATACTCCTGAATATAGGTGCTATACCATTTATGTGGGAAGCTTGTGACTAGAAGTGATAGTTTTTCTGAATGATAGCAGCTGTCATGCTAAAAATGACAATTGTTGCTACCACTAACACATAAAAATCAAAACAGAGTAGTCGAGCAGTGAACTAAACTAGTCATTTCTTAAAATATCGTTTTCAGGTCATTCCAGTTTTCTGGAAGCCAGATATATTATTCAATATATATCTGTAATCTTTCATTTGTCCACTCTTACACTTCAACATTGCAATACATATATTTTCCTATTTCTTAAGAGGCTACTGATTGATGGTAGGTTTAGTATAATAATTCTGAAATAAAATGGGACCCCAGTAAGGCAGAAATAAAAAATAAAGCTGCAGATAGTTTTGACTGTAATGATGGTACTACCTATGTCGCCACCTGCATAGGTTCTGTTATTGATTACTTCTTTTTATGTCCGATGTTATAGTATTTTTTGTACCTCCACTATTCTATTTGAATAAAAATTGAAGAGTACTCTTACAATCTCTAAAGTTTTCCCATACTTTAAGAAAGAAAAAGACTCACCTTGTCCCACTCCAAGAGCACTGTAAACTCCCAGGAACACATCACGTTCATGGGTGTCCATAGTTGCATTGGTATAATTCTTCTCAGACAAGGCAGCAAGCCACACGTTGGAACCTACACTGCACACTTGTGATAATACGTAGGCTGCCACGGTGCATAATGTGGCAGGGATTCCAATGGAGCGAATATAATAACCATATACCTTGAAGGAGACTTTACCAGTCTCTGCTTTTTCTGTTTGAATAAGCTTTTCACCCGTTTTTTTTTCAAGCGGGCCAGTTGAAGGAGCAGGCAGCAGGGTCTTGTTGGTTTTCTCAGATTCACTGTTTTTCTTGAGTCTTCTCAAGCTGTCCCTTTTGGGCTTCTCACTGTTGGATATGCGATATGTGATGTTAATTGGTCCTACTGTCAATGCCAATTTGAAATTGTATAAAATAGTTTGTGTAAGGTATGAAAGGATGATGTAGAGGAAATAATATTAATAGAGCTAAGTGTGTAAATGTTGAATGTCTCAAGTGATCATTTGTTTCATAACTTAGTAATCAAGGATAAATATTTTTTAATATTTCAAACTTGAATTTTTTTCTTCTTCAGAAAATAAGACTTTTGGTTCATAAAATTTCAAATCTAAGAGCCTGAAGTGCACTACAAAATAAAAATAATATATATTATATAAAACCCAGCTTTATAGACTTGCTATGGTAGTTCACAGACTTACTGGTTCAAATACCTAGATTAACCCCTTCTGCCATTTCACAGCATATACTCACCCTTTGTTAGACCAAGCCTTCTCACCCTCCATGCTTTCTGACTCTGACTCTTGCCGCTTGCGGGAAATCTGACGTTGGAAAACATCACGACCAATTTTCTTCTCCAAGTTTTCTTTAATATCTTTTAACTCTGCAAATAATACCAGTTTATCATATTACTTTGAGGTGATAACTAATAATATTCTACTGTATTCATATCATCCTCATTTTGAAAACCAGATTCTATGCTTATATATTTCAGCCTTTGTCACTTGATGGCAACATACCAAACCACACAGTTGTCTACTTTTTGTTTGTCAAGTCTCTAGCTATCTAAGTCCTTTTTCAGTACCTCATTTCATGTCTTATTTGATTTACCGAGTAGCACTCTGCCTTCCACTTCAAAATATTTTACAGGTTTTACCCAATTATCATCATCCTTCCTCTTTATATAGCCAAACAAACACAATATGTCAGTACTTCAAAACTTTCCCCCATATGGCTGAAGTTTTGTGACTCTAAACAAATACATCTGTTATGTATGCCTAAGTGGTGGCTTAATTCTAACAGATTAAAAAATAGTATACTCTATTTCCACTTTCTGGTGCTGTGATGGTGAATGAGGACCCGCTTATCTTCATAAATCTATGATAATTTTAGTAGTTATTGCCCAAATAGGTAATCTGACGGAGTTTCAGCCATAGTTATCCCATATATGGAAATTGTTCGGGTGAGACCAGGGTCCATTCATAATGGTGATGAATATAATCTGAGGTAATCAGAATGATGTGTGCTAAACCATATATAATTCATACATAATAAAGGTTAGCGTTTGGTTTCATTCATTATCCATTATCTTTTAATAAGAAACCAAAAAATATGAAGTTTTTTTTTAATCATAAAACGTTGGGCATTATATTCTCTAAACATGTAAATAAACTTTGAATGACATTGTTGTTGATCTATCTAAATCCAGGCCAACATCCCCCTTAAGGGATACCCAAAACAAGGTGCACACAAGCACACCCATGCATGTATAAAAGCAAAAACTATGAAGTGGAAGTAAAAAAGCTTTGTGGAGTATTTATATTTTCAAAATATATTTTGTGCTCAGCCACCTAGTTTGACTTGGTGTAGTCTTTCATGTGCTTGTGTTGTGATGTTACTTTTATCTTCGAGTAACATTAAATACACATGCAAGCAGGGTGCATGAAGGGTGATAAGCAGTCTGGTCACCCAGAACAAGTGTTATACACTTTTGAGCTTTCCTTTTTTTTCTTTTCACAACAACCCTTTAGCAGTCTTTTTATGAAACGCATAAAAAGTGTGGATGGTGAAGCAAAATATAAGGAAGGGACCATTTGCAACTCAAAAAGTGAGAACAGAAGAGTATGTGAGATGTTATCAGGATAAGAGCTGTAGGAAGCGAAGATTGTGTGCATACAAAGCCATTTAAGGGGAGTTATATCTGTCATAATTTTCATAATGACTGGTTCTTGCATTCTTGCAATCAAAAGCAGAACTTATTCAAGATGAAAACCAATAAAAGATACACAAATGCAGTGAAAAAAACGCACCTTCAAGATCATCATCAAGATCTTCAGCCTTCTCAGAGAGATACTGCAGCAGGAACTCGTTGAATTCTCCCTTATTCTCCACCAGCTGAGCATATGTGCCTTGTTCTGTGATTTCGCCATTCTTAAGCACCACAATTTTGTCTACCTTGGGCAAGTAAGTAATGCCGTGGGTCACTAGGATGCGTGTCTGCAGAGTAAAGTAAACATATTTGTAGTGGTGTGAGGAATATGTATTTTATCAATATTTCTCCTTCTTTCTATTATTTCAAGTAAGCAAATAATAAGAGATGATAAATTTGAAGTACCCCAACAATCAAAATCTATAATCTTTTTCCCCCGATCCAGGTATAATTCAATAGTGCACTGCAGTCCATTGTCTTCTCCTTACTTATATTGCCAATCAAAATCAATATTACAAAAGTTTCACTCACTTAGTACTAACATAAGAGAACTTGCAATACAACACTAGTAAAGCAAACATCTGCAAAATATCCTAACACTCACCTTGTCCTTGAGCATTCCTGTAGGTCCAATGACTTGCTCAAAGATGTGCTTCCCTACATGAGAGTCAACAGCACTCAAGGGATCATCCAGCAGGAAGATGTCTGCATCAGAGTAAACAGCTCGTGCCAGACTGACTCTCTGCTTCTGGCCTCCACTGAGGTTAATTCCCTGGAAAACAGCATTACACGCAATTATTCAAACACATTCAGGATGCTAAGAAATATATAGATGGCTTTTCACTTCTTAGATAAAGATATGATGAGAAAATTACAACTACAATTATTTGACTAAAACTGGAATATTACTTTATATGGTTCCCGCACAAGAAAAAGCCTGTGTTGAAAATCGGAAAAAATACAGAGAACAGTAATTAAGATGGTGTCAGATTTGGAAGATCTAACAAATGAGATTTTAAAAGAAATGTAACTGACAACACTAAAAGAAAGAAGAGAAAAAGGATATTTAATTAAAATATCTAAATTGATGGACAACCTGAGGAAACAGATTGAAAATATTTAATAATGAAAAGAAAAGGAAAGACTAGATATATGATTAGACATAAGAAGAAATGCAAAAACGAATTTGCTTGAACAATACAAAAAGTACACTTTCCTCAGAAAAAAGCATAGATTTTTGGAATGATCTGAAGGAAGAAGTGATAATGGCAAAGAATGGACTGAAAGGAGATAATAGTAGCAAAGAATGTACATCAATTGAAGGAAAAACTGAACAAATATATATACGGAGACAGGACCACACGAGTGTAGTTCAGGCCCTGTATAATACAACTAGGTAAATATATACATAAAGGATGAGTCATTAATAACTTATGGAAGCCGATAGAACTCCCTGTCCTTCATAAGCTTATAGTTATAAAGATTTTCTGGTGAAAGATTAAAGTTTGATCACCTTTTCTCCTATTTCTGTTTGATCTCCTCCAGGTAGCATTTCAAGGTCAGAGGAGAGAGCACAACTTCGTATGCAGCTGTTGTAGAGATGCTCATTCTTAGCTTGACTGAAGAGAATGTTGTTCTCCACAGTGTTATTCTGAATCCAAGCTTGTTGTGCTACATATGCCACAGTCCCCTGTATAAAGGTACAATGTATAAGCCTGCAGTAATTGTTTCTCTTTAATCTATATCTTTTTCCATGTCAAATGCAATTCTAGTCCCTCACCTTGACATTGACTCTTCCACTCTGCTTCTCCATTTCACCAAGGATAGCTGAGCAGACTGAGGATTTACCAGCTCCAACAGCACCTACCACAGCTACCAGGGAACCTTTCTCTGCTGTCACGTTCAAACCTCTGAGTACTGGTTTACCATCTTCCTCTCCATGACCCCAAGCAAAAGTGCCATTTTCTATAACCACTGGATGCTCTGTGGAAACAATGCAATAATTCTAACAAGTGTGATGGGTATTAGATGGTATGCTGCAACGAATGGAATAATGTGGTTAACTAATAATAAAAGGACCCAAAAATTTCACGACATTCAATTTATAAATTCATCAAGGTCGTTTATTAAGTTTAATTCTGCCTATTTTCACCCAATGTTTGTTAATGATGGAAACAAAACTAGTGGCCTCAGCACAAAACTCATTTTGCTTAACACACTTTTCCTGTCACACGTGCAATATAAGATATGATTGAAAATGACAATCACAAGTCACCTTTTGAGCAGCATGGGAAAATTATGTATAGATTACAGACGTAAATACTAAAAATAATAAATACAAGTACCTATCATTGAATCTGAGTAAACCCAATAAGCTTTTGTTATAAATAAGCAAAGGCTCCAATACCTCCTCCTGAGCATAAAGGAAACTCACCTGTTTGGTTGTCGTGGAAAACACTGTTAGGATCCAGCTCATCTGAGTTCAAGAATTTGTTGAGTCGTTTTAGAGAAACATTTGCCTGGGAATAACATACAATGAATTAAGATATTTGCCTTCTTTCCCTATGATTCAATGTCATTAGATTTGGATATACTTCAGAAACCTTTATTTTGAATACTTTGAATACTTATAGTGATTCTAAATTTGATTTAACTTAACTTATATTTCGGTAGATATTTGATTGACATAACTCAATAGTACTAGGTAATAAAATATCAATAATCTTCAACACAAATAAAGAAACAATTGAAAGGCCATTAATTCATGCATAAAAAACATACTACGAAATAAGATTTATAATTAAGGCATTAGGAATGTTAATTAATCATTCATAAATAGTGTAATAAGCAAAAAGCATTCACTGCTCACCTTCCCTTATGAAAGCCACCTCACAACTGCACCAAGCTGCATGCATCAAATTATAGTAATAAAAATCACATAATGGATATTTCTGATCTTATCAAGCTTAAACAAATTAATGCACATGGATCAAGTGCTCAGAAAAGCATACAAATCACTTAAAAACAAATAACAAAATCCATGAAGACATTTAAGGACAAAGGAAAACTTTTAGGAAGTAATTTTACAAACCAATTGGTAGTAAATATTTTCAATAGCTCTGCCTCACGTAGGACGATAAAATTCATATAATACAGAAAATTCAGTGACTTTAACATAAACATGAAAATCTCAGAGGTAATACATAAGTTTGGTTATCTTGGGTTAATTACGTAATAGGAGTTGAGGTTTAAATATAAAATAAACTTATGCAAAGTTAGGTAAAGTATGGAAAGGTAAAGTCAGGTCAGGTCAGGCTTGGTTTGATTATTGTAATGAACTTAATAAATCTAACCTTACCTAACCAAACCCTTTATGGTCATAATCACACTTGTTTCCAATCAAGGAGGAGCCTAGTGGAGTTCAAAAAATGAGGGCGATGTATTGTATTTTCAAAGCATTGCAGAGGTAGTATGCATTTCCTCTTCAAGACCTTTTTGTATTTAAATTAAAGTCCAGGATTAGTCAGTGTTATTAAAATCATAAGTATACTTTCATAACAACTCACGTGAGAAGACAAATGAAGCCATACTTAGAAGCCATCTTTATGAAGGCATTAAGAAATATATTAAAAATTTATTCTCTAGCTACTTTTGGGGGATAACAGCCTGATATAGATTGATACATTATTTTCATATTATCTATACTATTGAAATTAAGGCAGCAGCAAGCTAAGGGAACCACTAAAAAAAATTAAGTAAATTAAAAGGTTAACGGTTTAATACTTCACATGAAACATACGTCACAAGGCTTTAATTAGCACTTTTGTGTACATAACAAAGTTTTAAAATGTATTACTATTTCAACTTCTTTTAAAATAATGTACAAGTAAAAATTATAATCCCTCAATGCTGAAGGATTTTAATTTGCAGAAATGTGTAGTACTGTTTGACGTGTTGTGCAGGGCGAGATGCACTTCCCTTTTCCTCTAGGGGTCTCAGGACTACCTGAGAGGATTGTATGTGTATGTATGGGTGGGTGACTATATGTGTTCCCTGCCTTGGCTATCCCCCTTTAGGGAGATAAATGCCTGGTATATAGATAGATGTAGTATGTAATAATTAGGGATGAAATGCTTTTTGGTTTCACGGTAGACACTGATGAAATTTTTAACAACTAGGACTACCATTTCAACTTTAAATTATCAATTACCATGGTCAATTACCATACTATGAAAAACTCCCATTACATACTTTCCAGCATTAACCAAAGTTAGCAACAGTTTTCCACATGCAGGTGTGCAGGCACAGCATGCAACATGGGTTTGTTTTTTGTTAGTGAAAACATGGTAGAAGGCAGTGACAGTGCTCTGGATATTTTTCACTTTGTGTATCAATACTTTTCAACATTTTCAACACATTTTCACAATGCTATGATCATACAATATTTATGATAACAAATTTTCTTACCATTTCAACTCAAATAATAAAATTGATTTAATAATATTTTTTGAAGTTCCCTGCACTTAAGCAAGGTAAATACATGACAAGACCATTGGCAAGTGTAAAAACAGGAAGGGAACAAAACAAATTGTAATAACAGTGAGTCTAGTTGAGTATGTACTTCAGTATAAGGCTTATGCAAAGGCTAGTGAGATGGTACTCTATGACAAGCTAGGCAGTAAGTCCAGTGTAAACAACTGCTACACAAGCAAGTAGCCACTACCCCAAGCTAGGCTTGCCATTATTCAGAATTACTGTCAGTGGCGTCAAGGGACATTATCAAAAGAGTGCACAACCAGAGGTTCTCAATGTTAGGAAGAACATAAGGCAATATTTTTCATGCCAAGAGCTCCAACGTAAAACTTCCACACCATTTTGGTGACATGTAACATCCTCACAGTTAGGTTTACCAAAAACAGAACTCATGCTCAGTGTATGTGATCCATCCTAACAAAATTAAAGTTTCCAGAAAGCAAATTAGCCACATAACTCTGGTGTTCCAGCACAAGGCTGGACAACATAAGGGAAACAAAAATGAAAACATCCTTTTCTAACACCAAAGTAAGAAAACAAAGCAAAGGCATATCAAGAACAACCCTGTCTATGAAAAGAACATCCAATCACTCCCGTTATTGTAATCCGACGTGTTATAATACAAATTAACTTAGCTGGTTAGGTAATTGAAATTGATTTTACTGAAGGAAAGTTGAATAGGCCAGCAAGATTAGTAGCAACATTGTAGTATTAGAGTTGGTAAAGTATGGCCGAGTATAAGCATGTAAGACTAGAATCATATCTTCAAGGAAGACTAGTATGTGTTGTTTACCTGGACCAAGTTGGAGATAAGCATGGGCAACATTGAGATGGGGAATCGAAGAAGGTTAAACAAAGAGATGGATACAAATGATGTTTTTGGATCCAAGATGTTCTCAGGTGATATAGTTATATATGTAGCAAATGATACCAAGGATACCTGTTGAAGGAGAGGAGGTGTGAGTGTTCTTGAAAACTTAACTCTCACTTCAAAGTGAGTGGTGGATGCCTGTGTAATACCCGAACTTTCAACTGTTACAAGTAATAAGAGCAAATTAAATCTTGCTTTCTCACCGACAAAATCGAAGATATGTTTTAGGTATATTAGAGACCTCTATTCATGTCAGAGAGAATGTAAACAAAATCTGTTATGGCTCATATGACAGATAAAATGCATTGAATGCATAAGTAATGCCCCACTATTGGGTGAGAGTGCCATTGGTTATCATTACCAATGCACTAAGCTTGTCATATGCTTAGTTATAATAAATGAACTCGTTGTAAAATCACAGATGCAGTCAAGACGTTTCTTTATGCAAGAAGCTGACCATTTCATCATAATTTCATTGCTTTGATGGTACACTTTCCAAGCAAAATTGAAGGAAAAATAAGGCTGAAACAGGTTCACCTTTAAGATATATTAGTGTACTTGTATAGTGCATGTTTCTACATGTTCTGCTTTTGCAAAGTAGCTCTGAAGACAACAGATGTTTCTGATGCTAAATAGAAAAGCACAGTAAGATTCATATTTACAAGGAGAAAGAACACCATGCTTTCTGCGCTTCTTCCAATCCATTATCACACGTTAAAACTGTCACGGTACTTCACCTGTATTGTATATGCCACAATAATGGGTGTCAATCCCAATGGCATACGAAGAATATTTAGCAAAGTTATGGACACAAAAATTTTCTCGCTGGTCAAAGAGGTAACGTTGTTAGCAAATACATAGGCACTGAGAGAAGCAAATACAACCTGAAAGAGGTAGACATATTATTAGACATATTTCATTTACTTCAAATAGGCAAAAGGAACAAACGTAATAAATTATGTAGAAAGCTTACATATACCACATATAGCAAAATCACCCACTTCCGAAGAAAAATCATTCCCGGTACAACTGAAAAAGCTGCAATTAAAACTGGCATTATTTCTTGTATATACACATATCAGAATGAATACAACATGAAATATAGATTGACCATTGATTTTATGGCATCATATGAACCAGTTATCTCTATATCTCTGACACCTTAATGCCTTATGGAAATTTCCATCAAGAGGGTGATCAGAGCAGAAAAGCCATAATTTTACCCTGCTTTGGTATTCGCTTACAAGATGGTCAAGACCTCACCAGTTACCATAAATTAACCAGCACCCCTTTTTAATTTGCAAACATTTTAGCCAGTGTCTTACTTGTTTACTGAGGGATCAACAGATAATATTGTGTGTCTCCTACCATTGCTACCACTCCCTCACTCCACATTCCCTTCTTAGTCTGTTAACAAATCACAATTCAGTTTTATCCATATTTTGAAATCAATTTATGGCTTATTCTAGGAAAAAAGTGTCAGTGATGGCATGAAACAAAAACATGCGAATAGTATATCGATTCGAGTAAATATGCAACTATTAAAAAACAAAGCTCTGGTGTTTCAGCAAAGCAGTTGTGTAATACCTATGGTGTTATTTCATCAACTGTTAAATTAACTCTATCGTGTTGGTTTATATCTATATCTATTTGGCTTATATCTCCCTTCAAGAGGGATAGCCAAGACACAGTAAATAGTGTTCAGGGATCATTACTCTCCCCTTCCTCTTTGCACCTTGTCCGTTCATATTATTATATGAGAGAATAAAGAGGAAAGTCTTCACAGGCTCCTTGCTCCATCTGTTTTGGTAGTCAATTTCGACACTTAAAGGTATATAATAGGAACCCGCAATCAATATACAGTATGGTATGCAATTATGGCCAAAGGTGTTGATGAAAGATTGCAAGTGAAGGTGTAATGAAATATAAAGTGGGAGCACAGACCCATTTTAATCTTAAGAAATGTGTCTGAAAATCTATGGTCAACCTATATACATTTAATTTGGCTTAAGAATATAAATAAAAGAAACATTTCCCAACAAGTAAAAATACTCTCCTTAAAAATCAATAGCAGACCGATCAAATAACATTGTACATTTGGAGAATTACCACACTGGACAAAAAAACAACACTTACATGGAGGACCAAATTACCATGCCCACACATACAGAGCAACAGTATCTCCTCTGCATCAAGCAGAAAATCATCTAATGAGGTCAAACCCTCCAGCTAGACAGTATCCCAGAGAGGAAGTACCTGAATTGATGCCACAATAAGGAAGGGCAACATTGTCATAGGCATACGCAGGATGTTCAGGAGAGATAGTGAGGTGAAGATCTTCTCTGCAGTGAGGATGTGTGTGGGGCTTGACAACAAAAAAGTGGCGAACATGACTAAGGTTACCTGCATTAGGAATGACAGAAAAATAAATAAATAAAAAATAAAGATGAAGATATGAGAGTTCTATTAGTGAAAAAATAAATGTTAACAGTATCAATATATTTATTTGGTTGCTTGTTCCATGTAACTGCCTCAAAAACCTAATAGTGTAATGTGACACATTACACAATTTAAAGATCCGGGATTCAAATCCCATCAATTGCAAAAATTTCAGCTTTTCTCCTTTCATGCTGTTGCCCATGTTCACCAAGCAGACTCAGCATAAACCGAAGTTGAGAAGTTATGACCTTACTGACACCAGTAATATAGTTTTCCTGTTCATATGTGTGTATGTGTGTGTGTGTGTGTGTGTGTGTGTGTGTGTGTGTGTGTGTGTGTGTGTGTGTGTGTGTGTGTGTGTGTGTGTGTGTGTGTGTGTGTGTGTGTGAATTTCTGTGTGTATTTACCTAAATGTAGTAAACTGGGCCTAAGCTACACTCATATAGTCCTGTCTACGTATCTATATTTGTCCAGTTTTTCCTTCAGTTGTTGTACCATTTCAAGTATCTAAACTTCTCTGAGGAAAACTACTTTTGTGTCATTGAAGTAAATTAGTTTTAGTAAATTTTTTCTCAAGTCCCCTCAAATATCTGGCTTCTCCTTTTCCTTTCATTATTAATCTTTTCTATCGATTTCCACTAAGTTGTTCATTAATCTATATATAGTAATAAGTCTCCTCTTTCTCTTACTTCTTTTAGGGTTGTCAGTTGCATTTCTTTTAATCTTTCCTAACATATTAGGTCTTCCTCATATGTTATATGGGTGTTTCTAGAATTTGTAAGTGAACCCATACTGCAAGAAGCTAGAAATGTTCTGATGATTAGATCATAGATTATTTGGGCAGATCTTCCTATATTCAGTAGCTCCTTTCCACCTAGAAGAGTGCATATACAGATGTAAGTCAAGGAGCTGTAGCCTCATAGCAGAAAGCCTGCAATTCTGCCCTATGTGTACTAGGCATTAATAAAGTACATGTGACTAGCAAGGAGTAACTTAATTTTGAAAAATATGAAGTATCTATGCACTGGGCCTTTTATTAGAGCCACGATTCAACATTTACCATTCAAATATCTAATGTGTGGGAAAACAGCAGAATCTTATTGCGAAATATAATCTATCTATATTCATACCTGGCTTATATTCCCATTGAAAGGGAGTAGGGAAGAGAAGTCATTTAGGGTTCAAGGAGACTTTACTCTCCTATCCCCTCACTTCTGCACTCTGTCTTTTCGATGGAGAGAATACAGGGGAGGAGTTTTCTTTAACCCCTTGCTCCATCCCTTTTTGTTGCCTTTTAAGATACACAGGGAATATGGTGGCAGTATTCTTGCAGCGCCACCACAGTTTGGGAATACAGTAGAATCTTATTGCAAAGTACATAAATTAATGGAATTGAATACATGGAAAGACAATCAAAACTGACCAAGAATGGGGTGCAGGTCCAAATGAAGGATGTACCAGCATTAAGGTATGCAGCCTTCTTCAGCACTTTAATCTCCTTCTCCCTCACACCTAAGACTTGTTCTTCAAATGATGGCTCCCAAGCATACAACTTCAGCACCTGTGAGACAAATTTAGACAAATTTAGAAAGCAATCAATTATATATGTAGCTTCACTCATGTTATCACTCATTTCTTTATAATTCACGAGTCATGGAATCTGAAGTTTAAGAGCAAAAGAAAGTTACAAATTATCAAAAATATCTAATAGTTTCCAGTACATACCTACACTTAATATACAGTAATATATGGTCTGGCTCATTTGTTTACAAAATGACATGATTGCAATATTACTATAATCATGAGTGGGCAAATCCCTAAGTGATCATCACCACTCAGATGAATGTTCTCTTAAAACAGGAAAAGTCCATAAAGAATAAAAAAGAGCTGTTATAATACCTATTAAAAAATATGGAAACAAAGAAGAACCACTAAATTATAGACCAGTGTCATTGGCCAGCATAGTCTGTAATATATGGTTATCAAAACAATGGACTGAATACTTAGAAAGAGAAAGAATAACAACAGATAGACAATTTGGATTCAGAGGTCACGTGTCACCAACTTATTAGGTTTTTACTCGTGATAGATATAACACAAGAAAGAGATGGATGGGCAGATAGCATATATTAAGATTTAAAAAAGGCACTTCATAAGGTTCTTCAAAGAAGATTACTATGGAAGTTGGTATACATTGGAGGATTGAAGGAAACATTATAAAACTGGATTGAAAACTACCTGAAAGGAAAGGAAATGAGTGAGGATGGGGATTGTATCCACAACATTAATGTCATACTCACCTTAATGCCGTTGAGGATTTCATTCATGAGTTTAACACGTTTGTCTTTGCTCTTCATCTGACTAATTTGGAGAATCTTGGTCCTATTGGCAATGAGACCATTGACGGGGATAAGCACTACCATTACCACAACTCCAGCCATAACAGATGGACCTGAAAACAAAAGGAAATTTGAAATTAATAATCACTCTAGCAAATCAGAGCCTACAACCACTGAGTTAGTATACACTGAACCAAGAAGGAGAAAGTGAAGCCTGTTAGGTTAACTGAAGGCCATATTGGTATTGACAGAATGTAGGTAACCATGCCCTGACCTGACCCCACTGTGTACTGTTCGCTTCCTGTCTTCACAACAACATTTATTCATTGTACCAGCCTCCTGCTGGATGGACTTGTTAACTTGTGTGAAAATTAAGCATGAGAATATCAGTCTCCTACACTGCATATGGTTGCACACCGAAATTCAACAAGGCACAACATCCAACAAGTGCTGACTGATATAAGTAAATTTTTCTTAATAATCTGACAAATAGTACTATGTAAATAATTTGCCTCTATTAATCAAGTCAGTTGCTCAAGTTATTTGCAAGTAACGTATCACTATGCTGGAAAACAGATCACTGCCATGTTACAAGTTAGTTAGAGTAATGAGTCGCCAAATACACACAAAAATTCACACAACTGGCCAGTAGCGTAATATCTCTCTTCTTCTCTCTCTACATACATTTCTTCTTCAGAAAGATTCTTTCTGAGGAAGTCCAAGTGTCAAAATGCAAAATAATATAGTATTCCTAACTCATCCTGCGTTTACCTACCACCCTTCCCACTCACTTGGGGAGGCGGTGGTACAGTGGTCTAGCGCTCAGGTATGCAGGCCTAGGGTCCCGGGTTCGAATCCATGTTATTCGCTGACCACTTTTCATACTTTGATATCACTGCCGAGTAGCCATAAACTACCCAAATTGGTGCCATACTGTCCTCAGATGGGACTTACAATGTTATATGCATCTGAGGCTGTAGCAGCGATTAGCCTCGCACATTCTCAACATATTCACGAGAGAACGTAAACATTTGAGGCGTCACTATAAAAAATCTGAAAACCTACGCCAAATAACAGGCGAGGCAAGTCCAGCTGTGCCTCCATAAGCCCACTGGTGCCAACGGTTAATGATATAGAAGAAGAAGAAGAAGAAAAAAAAAAAAAAAAAAAAAAAAAAAAAAAAAATATATATATATATATATATATATATATATATATATATATATATATATATATATATATATTTATAGATATAGATACCTCTCAATTTACACAAATATTGTGTTTCTGGAGCGTTTGTGTTTTTTTTTTTTTTTTTTTTTTTTGCGTAATGTAAACATAATTTTCCCATATAGTGTGAATACATATAAAACCAATCCCTCTTACCAAGTTGTTCCCACAAGAAGTAAAGAGCAAGAATAATCTGGACGGGTGCTGACCACAGCATATTGATATAAGCCATCAGATCCATGAAACGTTGAGCATCCACTGACATCAAGTTCACAATCTCCCCTACAGTTGATTCCTTTTTGGCTGAGCTGGAGATGAGCAATGCCTGTCAACAAGAGAAGGTAAAGTTTCATCAGTTTATTCAAGGCAATGAATATGAAACCATGGGTTTTAACCTAGTGACAGGTAACTTAAAGATAGATTAACATATTAACATTACTGCATGTTTATCCATATTCAATGCTTTCAACAAAACAAATGAATGGAATATGCTGGCTTCAACACAGAACAATAGCTACTTATTTCTGTCTACTTAATTCTGGTAAACTGAAGTTCAATCTGTAACAAACTGAAAGGAATATCTTACCTTGCCATACACTGCAGAAATAATGCCTGAGCGCACCTGGAGGCCTACCAGGTACATCTTCTTGAAGTATTGGGCTAAGATAAGTGACTGAATCTGTGCAGCTACCAGCATCACAACTGCATAGAAATACCCTTGCCACTGAGGTGCCTCATCCACGTCCTTTGCAGTAAAGTTAATCAACATTCTGTAAGAAGAATGATGCTAAGAGATACATCTATCAAATTTCTCTGTATCACTGATTTATCAATTGTTGCTACTCATATGTAAACAGTTTTTGGGAACATTACATCTCATTTTTAGATATATTTGATGTCAATTGAACAACATCTGGTACCCAATACCATATATTTCTTTTCTGCTTTTCTTTTGGCATTTGATTTATAATATAATAATATTATGTGCAATTTCTAATTTGTAATACTATTATGATAAGGCAATTAATTTGAGTGAATTCAAGTTAAAAAAAAAAAAAATAGTTATCAGCTGTTGACGTTTATAGAGGAGCAAGATAGTGATGTTGATGAAACTTTCACTTTATCTTCTCTTGTTAAAACTGTCTTCTTAGGTATCTATAGCTTCAAAAGTAAATTTAGATGGTCCAAGTAACAAAAATAGCTCTAAGGGTAAAGTACAAAAACAACTGCAGTAACCGTGTGGGAGTGCAGCACCTGCTTTTATAGGCAGTCTTTGGGCTGCCTTTTATGATCTGCAGCGAATACAGTGGTAGTAATTCTAAATCAACATACCTGAGGATTTGAGGACTAACAAACTGCAGTACATCATGGATAAGCTTGAGGATGGCCCCAAATAAGAAGGGTAGGCCAAACGTGCGAAACATGGTGGGCAGGATAGAAAGATGCTTCTTGACTTTTCCTCCACTTATTCCACTGGGAGCCACATGCACTATATTGTTGGAGTGTGCAGCATTGGCCTGAGAGTCCCGTTTTCTGTGCATAAGTTAGTTTGGCATGTAAGTCAACCTCAAAATTCAACTAACAAACCACATCATGGGCATTGTATGATGCAGATAATAGTGTAATGCTCATCTTTTTTCACCTCCTTATATTGAATGCAGATTAATTTTTATGAAGTCAATTCTTCACATATTTGTCCCATAAGTAGATTACCATGCTATAGACAAAACTACAACCTTTAAATCATACACACATGTTAAAATATATGGTATAGTGAACACATTACATTCACTGATCTCCATTTCATAACTGTTCATACATATACAAGTTTCTTTCTTTGTAGTGTAAGTGTGTGTTATGATTCTGATATACGTATGTATTTCAATTCTGAATTCAAGGAAAAATCAATAAGTAAAATAAACTAACTTTTCTGCTTTTCTGATGGTCTTTTTCCAGTTTTTATTCCATCTGGTCACAATTGTGTTGGTGGCACTTTCATACTGGAGATTCCACATATCATTTTGCACGAGGGGTTTCCTGTATCCCTTCCAGATGAGTGGGTCCAGCCAGGCAAAGGTGATTTTGCTCAGAAAGGAACCACTTGTCTCAGGGTTTGGTTTCTGGAGAAGATAGAGAAGGGATAAAGGTTCTTCATATGGTAAATATACAATGGTATTGTTGAGGAAAATTGATTGTAATGTGACTGTGGGTGTTGGTCAAATCAATTACAAGCATTCAACCAAATATACAGAAAGCTTGACACTAGAAAGGATGTTCCTTGTTTACTGGAAAAAAGCTCAACATATATGTGAGTTGCACCCAATAGTCATAGCTTGCTGTTGTTACCTCATTATATCTATCCCTTATACATATTTAAATAAATTTAGTCAGGTAGTCAAACTTCTAAGGCAGGCCTTGTCTGATCTCTACTCTAACGTTGCCTAATCATTCATGCAACATTCAGTCCTTATCTACATTATTTGATTGGTGTAAGGTTTTCAGTTATCCATTAATTTAGGCACATCTGTATCACCTTAAAATTTAACTATCTATTCCTTCTGTTTCTTGATATCATAATCAATATATGTACTAGCCCCATACTCCTCACTTACTCTAAAAAGAACTTTATTGAGTCTCATAGATAACTCTACTTTATCTGCTATACTGAGTGCATGTTTACATTTCAGTTTTCCATTAGAAACAAGTTGCCTTTGTGCTGTTTGGTATCAAATGAATTAATAATTTCAAGGTTTATTTCATCTATGTCTATTTTTTTTGTGCAGTAACTGCAATAATGTTTTGCATTAATTCTATATTTGTATTGGTACTTATATGAATGAGTTTGAAGTTATTGGATTTGAAACTTATCTAATGACATAACAAACAAACCTAACTTAGGTTGGCACATACCTCACCACGAGGGAAGAAAATGTACTGTGGAGTGGCGTCACCAAAGCAGTTGAGGAACCACATGATACACACAAGGGGAAAGTATATCATGTAGGTGATAAAACGCATCTCATCATACACTCCATCTTCCTGAGGACAAAGAAAAACAAGATATCAGTCACATTATAACCTATACATGATAACAGAAAATGTCTTCCAAAAATAAATGCTGTATATACTAGTGTACGTAAAGCATTTACCCAAATATTGAAGGCAAATTTCAGTATAAAAAATATATATAAATGAATAATACATATACAGTATATATACACATTTATATATTGATTGTGAATGGATATCCTATTCTAAGAACAATAATAATGCAGAAAGACAATGTTATTTCTAATCTTTAAAGCTAGAACGCCAAGTAAATTGAAGTAATGCTGTGACCACTGCACACTTTACCATTATTTGTAGAATAAAAGAAGCAAATACAATGGCTCGGAATGAGGACACCAATGAACTTGCTTTCCAGCACAAAATTTACTGTTCAGGCTCATGTTTGTTGAATTTTGCCCAAAATAAAGCTACTTCTGAGACATTTGGGTGACTCAGTACGTATTCATGAAAACCCCCAAACACCACACACAAAGTAACAATTGCATTGTGTTTACAGGTTGACACTAAAAAGCTATTAGCATCTATTGCACAGTACTTGAACTTTAAAAATGACAGTGTTCAGAATTTGGATTTACAAATAAAGTTTGTTTATATATTGAAAGTTCATAACTTGAACATTCATAAGTTGAGGAGCACCTGTATTCAATTTGGGTCCTATGAGCATCCTTTAAGCCATGAACCAAGTAAGCACTGTGCCACAAAGCCACTCAGCTACCTAGTAGGAAAAAATAAATAAAGAGGAGAGGTTTGCCAGCCCCATTGTTTTGTCCCTTTACGTCGCATTTTACGACAGCCATGATATACAATGGCTGTATTCTTCCAGCCCGATTGCTGATGTGTGACTAAGCCAGGTCTCCCAATCATAAGGGTCAGGCCTTATTTACTGTCACTTACTATCTATCATCAATCTAAATATCTGACTTATATTCCCTTTAAAAGGGGATAGCCAAGACAAGGCAGTTTTTAGAGTTTAAGGAAATATTATTCTCCCCTCCCCGTCTATGCCTTGTCTTTTCTTAGGAGAATAGAGAGGGGCTTCCCAGACCCATTACTCCATCTAAGTTGGTTGCCTTTTACAACCTGCAGGGAATAAGTAGATAGTATTCTTGCAGCCCAACATTATACACATGAGCACAATATATGGCAGAAAATATCATATATATGGGGACATACACTTTCTGATCAATATATGCCAAGAGCACAGCGTACAAACATACATATGATATGAACATGAAGGGGGAGTTTGTTGTGAAAGTCTTAATACAAACCCTAACACTTTCAGACACAATTCCCCTGTGAGCAGCTCACCACCACATGCACTCACCTCACTGAACTGCATAATGAGTGTCCTGAACTCAGGGATGCCACACAGCATCAGGAGGAACCAAAAGAGGAAGAGGTAGCCCGAGGCCTGCAAGCCTCTTTTCTTGTTCAGTAGTAATAATACCATCTGGAGCAACTGCAATTCAACATAGTAAATTATCTCCTCTAAGGTTTATACTATTACAGGCAATAACAAAAACTAATCCATTGATGAAGTAAGGCATGAAAAAAATAGGCAGAAAAGTTTATATTCCCCAAAAAGGTTAAGATTTTACAAATGTGTGATGTCTTTTTTTAAGTCATTATATGTGTAGTGTTATAGAAAATTAAGCCTATTTTAATAACTTCATCCTTGAATACATAAATTGAAATACTTTCTGATACTGTAGGAGGTTCCAATTCTACAAATTACACTGTATGAATGGCTGTATGGTGCATGCTTCCATGTAATTCCTCTTTACTGGAACATCAATTTACAATCGTCTACAATTCCTGTTATGATCAGTTAGAAAAATGGTATTAACAACATGGAGAAAATAACCAGACCATGTTCAATACTTCATCAAACTGCTAACAATAATCACATTAACCACTACCACACTCAAAGTTACATTTATATAGGTCTGCTTTGAGATATGTAAGTTGCAAAACTTGTACATTATTGAAAAAGAGACGAGACAATCTGGCAACAATATCTCAACTATTTTGAACTTAATTGTTACGTCCTTTTGAGGTTTATACAAATGTAATGATTAGGCATGCTATTGATGAGTACCGGCTACATGAATCCAGGTGTAACTCAGATGTTGGTTTCAGAGCTTTTCAAGTGTGTGCTCCTAGACTGTACAATAGGCTTCCAGTGCAGATTAAGGCCAGTAACAACATTGATGTTTTCAAGAAGCTTAAAACATTTCTTTTTAGAGAGGCTTATGATCTATCAGACATGACCATAACAGAAAGTTATGCTGTGTGATTACTTACAGTGCAATTCCTGTGTATTTGTTTATTCTTGCTTGTATATTGTATATACCTTTTAAACTTTTGTATATATTTTTTTTGTGTGTGTGTGTGTGTGTGTGTGTGTGTGTGTGTGTGTGTGTGTGTGTGTGTGTGTGTGTGTGTGTGTGTGATATTAATTTATGTAGTATTCTGGCAAATTTTAGTCATATTTATATATTTTAAATTTATCTCATAAGAAGTAGAGGCCCTGTAGAGCACCACTAATTGGAGGAATAGGGTCTGAATGTTGTAATAAAGAATAAAGAATAAAGAATAATTGTATATTTCTATTGACAGAATACTCTAAAAGTTTATTGAAGCTAATCTAATCAGCTTGTCACTAACTGAAGAGCAGATAGATATGGAAGGCACCACTTTTACTAAAAGATTAGAAAGAATTATTGAATGAAATCAACTAAAGAAAGCAGAGGATGCTAGGCCTAGTTACCAAAATTATAACCATCATGTCTTGTTTCTAAGAACCACAATGATGATAATTAAAACTAAACACCATAATGATGATAATTAATAACTTGTTTCTTGTCTAATTTGCCAAACTTGTCTAATTGTTTAATTTATGGAATGAGAGGCAAATCCACATACCAATGATAGGAAGATAATAACAGGAGTAACATAATCCACTGTTGCAATATTCTCTCCAATGCTGTTTTGGTGGACGGTGTAGAAGAAATTGATGCACTGAAGAACAAGCAGTGCCACTGTTGTTACCTGTGAGATAAATAGAATTAGCAACATGAAAATACAAATTCACAGCTCATTCACTTCCAATTTATACGGGTGGAAACTGCTTTAGTTTAGTCTATATATTACAAAGGGAAAATATCACATTAGAAGAAAAAAAAAATTTATGAGACTTCTAAGAATTACACTAAACAATGAGCTTATATTTCAAACTAATTAAAACGTGTATAATTATGTGTTTGTAATTGTACCGAAACAACAAAGGCCTATTTTACCTCCCACTTTCCCATCAAAATTTTGTTGCACTCAACCTGCATCAAGAATTAAATAAAAAAAATAAAAACGGATCATGAGTGTCTGACATATATGCTTTAAATGAAAAGAAGGCCAAAAATACCCAAGAATAAATCTGCATAATTTGAAATCTGAATGGTATCCCAATATAAAATTTTAGCAAGAATACGAGAAAGTTATACATATGGATACAAAGGATGCAAAATTAGGATAAGAAGTGAGCCAAGATTCTAAAGGTCACTGGTCTATTAGGATGATGCACCACATATACCAAAACATCTTAAGGTTCTACTAGTAATCCAGAACTCACCAGCTTTGAGATGTTGAAAATGGTCCATGGTATCAGTCTATCTATACTGTTATGGAGATAGGTTACTTCAATAGGTGCTAGCAGCCACAGGAACCCACATGGCACCCACACCAGTACAGTTCGCTCAAAGCATAATGTCAAGTCAGGGTTGGTGGTGTTCCATGTAATATCATTGTCCTGAGGCATAGGGGGAAAAGAAATGTTAGGAATGTAATATACGTATATACCAACTAACTATTTTCATAGTATACAAGTTTCCTGAGCCAACCAAACTTATATCGATCCCTCAGTTGATTTTGGTAAAATTTTACATTTTCACCATAATGAGGTCTGTTTACGAAATAATATGGCGTCTGTATCTCGTCCAATTCCCTACTTTTGGTCATAGAAAACATTTTATATTTTCTAAATTAACATAACATAACATAAATTAACCAAACCTTAACCTAAATTGACAAATAACAGAACTTTGTTCAAACCAAACCAAACTTTATTTTTCGAAGTGAATGTCTCACAGAAAACATTGAATATTTCACAAACTAAAAATTTGCGACGGAAATGTAATCAAGAAAACCTTCTCAAAATGCATCAGGTAATGCAAAAATATAACCTTGAATTCTCTACAGCATTCTGGTGAAGATGTAAAATAATACGTTGATTTTTTTTCTAAACAATTAGCAACGAGAAAGTGCGACAAAACCTACCACATGTAAAAGTTAATAAAATGAGTATTCCTCGCGGTGAGACAAATGTAACTTTGAAATCATTGCTTTGGTTGAGGATTGCTTAATATAACTTTCAAAGGGTCAAAGGATTTCGATTAGGGTTTAATGTGAGTGTGGGTTAGTTAGATATATAGTAATTGTGAGGAGGTAACAACTTTTCTTGAGGTAATTCAAGTAGGCTGACTGACGGTTGTAAAATCGGGTGACCGCATGCGTACTACGGGTCACGGGAGGGACCTATCAGACCGCGACACTGCAAAACATGAATCTAGGATCACACCAACAATGGACACTGACAAGCAAATGACCGTTCAGTGCCATGTCCTATTAGCTAAATCATATCCCAGTCATTAATTTAACTGAATTTAAGTACCAAATTATTATGTTTTTATTAGTCTTATTTGAAAGGAACCCAAACCTCTCTCTCTCTCTCTCTCTCTCTCTCTCTCTCTCTCTCTCGTGTGAGTGGTGGCAACAGTTACACATTGATAATAATCTCTAGAATTCAATAGCACTTCACTGTTAATAATTAATCTCACTGTTTACCTACTTTATTTGTTTCACCCTTGTTACATATTTTTTCCGCGCCGCACAAGCCCGCGCGGCGTTGGAAAACACTATAACAATCCTTTAAAAAGTAGTTCATATCCTTCCTCAGTCACATAACACTACTAACGCTCGAGAAGGTAATGCAAACTCACGGACACACGAAAAACTACATTAACTTTTGAAATGCCGTTTTCAACACTTAGGTTTAGAAGGGATCATGTTAACCGCAATGGAAACAAAGCATATACAATGATCATAAAGGCATAGCGTGAATAAGCAAGTATGAATGACACTGGTAGGACTGTGATGGTTGGCGGGTCACCTTACCAATCCTTAGAGGCCTTTGACCCCGCCAGTCATAGGAGTCTCGTGTGGCTATCCTGTGACTTGGCTCATTTCTGAAGATTACTACACATGTCATCTCAACACTACACATCTTCGCTTAATTAATTACGGTACGAAAAGTAGTCAAAGTACTCACTCATGTAATTCCTAGCATATCAACACTTAACTCAAATTCTTTCTCACTTTTCATGCATTGTGTTTCAACTTTCTTTTTTTTATACAGGCACTATACAGCACAATACACTAAGGAGTAACACTTGAAAGCATGTCGAAACGAACATACCCAGAAAGTTGATTCACAGAACGCATCTAACCCCTCCTCCTCCGACATTGTGGGCTAACTGACCACCTGCACCACCACTGAGCTCCGCACAAACCTCACTACTCACTACTCGACTCCCATTCCCCCTTCTCACTCCCGCTGTCACCACCACCACCTCCCATTACCCTCCACTCCCCTCCCCTCCCCCTCCATTACTCACCCCTCTCACTGACAAGATCTACTAGTGAAATTACCTATTGAGGAAATTACCCGAGAATGTAGAAGTGTAAAACTACTGTTGCACTGTTATTGTGTATGTGCAGCATGGACACTAGGAATGGGTTGAGCTCGATTAACTTGAACACCTCCATGATGACATTTAGAGATATTTTCCCAGTAATAGTAACTAATAATAGTCCCTAGATCCACACAAAATACCTAATCTACATATTCTCCCCAACATTCTCCCCAACACGTGAGACTCCACCTCAAAAAAAAAAAATAATAAAAAAAATAAATAAATAAAAAAATCTGCAAATTACGCGCTCCGTTTTCATCTCATTCTCATAATACTAATATATAATTATCAATCTTTCCAAGTCATCTATGGTAAGTTTTGGTAGGTGCTGGCGTCACACCATGCAAAATCAAACAACTAACTAGGACCACAATGGAAATAAGTCTATGAACTTTTTGTGTAATCCCGGGAAGTGCTTTTTGTACATGTATGACCATGTATATCTTCCAAATAAAACAATTAATCAACCAATCAAGTCTATAGGATAGGATAAAGCGATATTATAGAGTGCTTCATTTAATGAACGTATGCAATTTATATCTGATTGAAATTAATTGTAAAATAAACTGTGGAAGCTTGGGAAAAACTTGTTTAACTTAAGGAACGAATTGAAATAATGGAATGAAGTGAAACTGTTGAGAACTGTGGTGGAACATGTGTTGGGTAGCGCCTCAGCTGCGCCTGTGTCAGCGTGTCGGTGTGTAACCGATCAAAACAAAGTGTGAGACGTGCCACCCTTGGAAGACTGGAGGTGCTGGTAGGATGGCAAATAAAAGCACAAATTCAACCTTGCTTGAGATTAACGATGATATTATTCGGAAACAATTACTGCTTCAGGTAAGCTGCAACATTGTTAAATCCAACTTGGAAATATAATTAAATTACTCATTTGTCTTTGAAAAAAGTAAAAGTTTCTGTGAAATGCCTTACGCGCTTCCATGTATATTTACTTGTTATGCCTCTATAATGTACCCATCTGGTCATATCAGGATTTCTTAAACCTAAGATTTAAATGCTATTTGCTGTCAGAATTCTGCAAATGGCATTATTAAATGGTGCATTATCGAAATTTGTATCCTGCAATTTTCAAGACGAAAAATTTATTTCTAGTAGATTTGTGTGTTTTGAATTAATCAAGGTTAAGATTTTGTCCGTGACATATTTCCTTGAAGTAAAAGTAGAGCCAATATAAGACACATTAACCAGTAAGCGGTACATGGCCTGCCTAGCTCTTCCGGTAATATTGCCTTAGTGGGCTATCAGAATGCCGACGATTCTTACTTGTATCATCGCATAGATCTTTCGATCCTGAACAATTACATTATCTCAATATCTACTGCCTACTTTCCTGATAAACACAGGAAATTTTACACAAGAAGATTCAAGAAGAAGGCACTTTACTTCAGTAGGCAGAACACCGTGTGCTCTAAGAAAGTCTACCAATGTTTTCCCATCCACATACCCTTCCAAAGTATTTTTTTTATTAAAGTCAGTGCCATGTTTAACCTCCTCCTACCACATAAAGTATCTTGACTGGCACCTAACTATCACTTACAACTGAAACAGTTAAGGGCATTTTCAATTGAAACCTAATGCCACATACAATTAACCTGACAGCAAGTAAAATTTAGAAACTTCATAATCAATATTATGGGTGAATCTTAATTTGCCGAGCCAGTTCAACATTCAAAATACTCAGAATGATAAGACCTAATCATTGAAATAGATCAAGATTCATTACCTGAAGGGTGTTGTATACTTGTTACTATTTTCTTTATTCATATTTCCATTTATGTGATGTGTCAAACAGATCTTGAAAGCTCTCATAACAAACAGTGTTGACCTTGATTAGGTATAGCCAACCAGTGAATTAGGATTGGTGGCAATTGTGTAACATGTTCATCGAACTGCTTGGAGGAAGGTTCACATGCCTTATGGTGGAATTTAGTAGGGTTCAAGTGTGGTGAGCTTAAATAGAGAGTGGCCTACGAGATTCATTGAAATTTATGTGGAAAACCAGAAGGCAGGAATATTATCACATCTGTGAAGGATCTTGTATATTGCAATGATATCCTCCTGCTTTGTATGATCCTGTAGTGGTTATGGCCTCACACAGACTCTTACATGT
Organism: Cancer borealis; assembly: GCA_036785275.1. Taxonomy (NCBI): domain Eukaryota; kingdom Metazoa; phylum Arthropoda; class Malacostraca; order Decapoda; family Cancridae; genus Cancer; species Cancer borealis. The sequence goes on along the minus strand of JAXIVD010000768.1, from coordinate 74,441 downwards.
ATTTTCATAGTCCATTTCTGCTGTCTATAGTACCGTTTTATTTGCCCAATATTGTACGTATTAAAGTAGAATTGCATTGCTGTCTAGGTGCGGAGACCAGCACTGGGATGTGTTTTCCATGATTGGTCAGAAATGATGGTAGGTCGGAATAATTTGATAGATTGCAAACTTAAGTGTTTGCTCACCAAACCTTCAGTACACACCTTCATTTACATTATTGAAAGACACTACAAAGGCAGAAACAACCTCCCCTATCCTATCAACAAGTTTGGGGAGAACAAGATCCTCAGGTGATTGAGGAATGAAAAACAAGTAATTTTTAGGGAAACAATAACTAGATTCACTAGCATGCATTCACTATATCCTAATGTTAACAAGATGTATGTAATGATTAGCTATTGTATAAAATATGTTTCTGTTGAATGCTCCATGTAGTGATTGCAAATTCAAAAATTGCATTCGATGCACTAGTCAAAAAGGCAACTAAAAATTACGTGATGAGTTCAAAATTTTCTGTAATTCCCAAAATTTCCTTCAGTAAGTTGATACTGACCAGCTGTAGAACATAGTCTTCTCGCATAATTGTCCATTTGGTTAGACATTTATTTACCTTGTTGTAACATATAGGAAAATAGTTTTACTTGTTACTATCCCGTTTCCATTTCTACTGATATCTAGCCTGGTTTTAATTTCTTGAACTTTTCTAGCATGAACTACTTCTGTATTTAGATTGTTCTAGATTACGGTGCTTTTGTATGGAAGGCTATATTTTTTTGGTATCCTTCTTATAAGTGTTTTAGACGTCCTGCAGAAAGATAAAATTTTTCCAGAGTGAGGAGGACCATGAACTCAACTCGCTGTTCCCATCACCTTCACCTTTAAAGAAAGCTACCACTATCAAGCCCAAACCAGGTGAGTGAGAACATTGTTTACTTCCAGACACATTACAAGTTTTTTGTATTTGATAATGTAGCTGTTAATGTGTGGAGGTTGGGTTTGTCTGTGTATGAACATCCTCTTTGAGGGACTATGAATGGTTTACATCATTCCACAACAGTGATAAACAGTCGAAGTCATATAGTAAGATTGCAGAATAGGGTTAATGAAGAACCAAGAGATCTGCAAGTCCCTTCTATTCATGCGAAAATCTCTCTCTCTCTCTCTCTCTCTCTCTCTCTCTCTCTCTCTCTCTCTCTCTCTCTCTCTCTCTCTCTCTCTCTCTCTCTCTCTCTCTCTCTCTCTCTCTCTCTCTCTCTCTCTCTCTCTCTCTCTCTCTCTCTCAGTACCTTTGAGAGATATTTGTTTGACGTTATCTTATCGCAGAGTGACGTAGTGAGAAAATGATGGAGGTTTGCTACATCGCCTATTTCGTCATCCTTCACGTTTTTATTTGTTTATTGTACTATGGTTTATAGGATCTTTTGCTTCTTTGCAGCTGCTCATCAATCCATTGCAATTAAATAGGTATAATTAGTTTTCACACAATATTTTTCCTTCATTTTGAGAGCATTTGTGGGTGTACAACAGGTGTTCCCAGGTGTTAGTTAGTGCCTGTGGTCACCGAAACATATATTGCACCATTTGTCTGCCGTAAGATCGGAACAGTAGGGAGAGGGAACGGAGGAGGAGGAGACCATAAAGGTGGCGTAATGATTGGCTCGACCCATTACTCTGGTTAAAAATGGCATGGCAAGATTAGGATTAACCAGTGAGGTACTGGCGTAACCGTGTGTATGTGTGGAAAAGAGAGAGAGAGAGAGAGAGAGAGAGAGAGAGAGAGAGAGAGAGAGAGAGAGAGAGAGAGAGAGAGAGCACGCTTAATGCGGCATGTTGAATTGGGTAATAAGCTGAGAAGTTTAAGAACTACTGTGTTAGAGGCTTGGCTAATTAGTCTAATTCAACCTCCCTCGGATTTAGTGGTACACATGGCCAACGCGAGCGGAATCATGGGCTGGACACCAATGGTCGCGTTTCGATTCAATAACCGAATAACTGAAGCTTATTCAGCTGGCATGGGTGATAGCACCACACCACGACCACATTGGGCACCTTGCCAGGCCAGCAGCGTATTTGGAAAACTATTGAAAGTAAATAAGGATGTCGAGTGTGTTATAAGCGAGAATTTGTCCGTTTGGTAAACATGATTGAGCTTCAGCAAATGAAAAACCTTTGTCATCATGACGGTGCGTGTTGGGTCATGCTTAGCTCTCTCCCTTGGAATGTGTAATGTAGCTATCAAAGAAAACAAATAGGTAAAAGACTTGCACGAGGTATGTGCGTTTTGCGTGGGAAAAAAACATATATATATATATATATATATATATATATATATATATATATATATATATATATATATATATATAAATATATATATATATATATATATATATATATATATATATATATATATATACATATATATACATATATATATATATATATATATATATATATATATATATATATATATGTCATCGATATGCATCATTATGTAGTGCATACAGTCCACTGCCTCACATTTCAATGAGTTACGACACTGCCAAGCTCTGCCTCCAGACTTTTTAATATTGTCTCCCACGTCCTGTTTGCGCTCTCTCTCTCTCTCTCTCTCTCTCTCTCTCTCTCTCTCTCTCTCTCTCTCTCTCTCTCTCTCTCTCTCTCTCTCTCTCTCTCTCTCTCTCTCTCTCTCTCTCTCTCTCTCTCTCTCTCTCGTCCTGATGTACCAAACGTCTCTTCTTCAGTAATGCAGATAGAGAGCGAGGCCGAGCTGATGATGGACTGATAACATCTCAGCGTGTTGCGAAAGGTATGGGATTATTAAGAGAGGTGACAACACTTTTAGGTTTCACTAAAGGACCATGGCGGTAGATCATGCTGGATATCAGTGTCGTTTTGTTTTAACGAGAAGTAACGTTTCATTCCCATCAATATGTAGTAAGTTTTTGTGTTGCTCATCGTTTATTTGATACTGGGTGTAACGAGGATGTTTATGCATGGAACTCCTGTATCGATATGATCTTTGTCATCGTTACGCTTACGTGCTGGAACGTCCACAAATATTTATCAATCAACAAACAACCACAGCAGTCTGCAAAGAATATCAGAATATTATTATCCTTAAGGAACGAACATATTGAAGAGTAGGAGCGCATTTGTTCCCTTTGATCGTTTATCATCGATAATATTTTTATCTTTGAGTGACAGAAATAGTAATGATCTGCCTAGAATGACGGAGGGAAGTAATGTGTTAGTCACCGGCAGCTGGAAGACTACTATGAGTCACTACGGTTGATCTTTGAAGCTTTGAGTGTGGTGGAGAGGACGTGAAGATGACTCACTTTTATGCTGACCAATGAAAATGAGAATTTTGTTTAGAAATAGCAAGTTAAGAAGTGAAGACGATGGTCGTGTACTGGCTGTGTCCTGATAAGTGTGGGGCAGCATGGACACCACAGGGTACTTACTTGTCCATGAAATTTAGTTTAACAACTGTTTATGACAGGAGAGGATGTTAGTATCCTGACACACACACACACACACACACACACACACACACACACACACACACACACACACACACACACACGTGAGTCAGACATAGGAATTGTGGTAGCACAGGTATACATAAGAGGGCATAGCGCTCAGAATTCCTCTCTAAGGAGTCTGAGGTTCAAATACAAGAAATTGTATACTTGAGTCATGTGTTTGACAAAACATCAAATAAAGTTCCACAGTTTTTTTCCGTCCTTATCAACATGTCAACCGAACCCAACGACGCTCCCGAAAAGGTTTTGAAAAATAGATAAATAAATGGTTCCGTAGTGTTGAAAAAGCCAGACAAGTTTAAAAATGTGCTGTCGATTGTCTAAGTGGTGATTGTTTCATATCTCATTTTAAGTCGCAAGTAAAGACAAGTTGGAGACAACTGATAAGTAACTTTGATCACGGCCACTCGCCTTCACACTCATGTCTTCTACATTCTTACACGAATAACATTACACACGTCAGTAAACATCAACATTAGTCCAAGGAAGCTAGAGCCAGCGAGTGTGCACTACATACATGCTGGAATACAAATCATTCATCACGCACCACTACCACCAACTCACACAACACAAGGTCACTCGATAGATCCCTTAGACTCTACAGGATCAATAGTGGGCGGGAAGTGCTTAAGAAATCGTCTTGTCAATCTGTTTTGCAATGGTACAGATATTGCCTCCAAAAGATCCTGACTTGGGTCTCGAGTTGATGACGTCACATGAATTGGCGTATTCTCAGGTTTTCATTCCCTTGAAATGTTGTACTCTTACTTGGTTTTACCAAGCTACCAGATGCTATTTAGAAAAACTCAGCCCACCCTCGTGTTCATGATACTTTACTGTACACGATGAGCATACAATAATTACAGTTGGAATACAACTATATGAAGATAACTGAT
>JAXIVD010000768.1:37500-60000 GCA_036785275.1 Cancer borealis | reverse complement strand
ATGGTGGAGGAAAGGTGTTTCTCAATGTGTGTACCAGTGACACTCTCCCAGCTCCTGAGAACATCACCGAAGAGGAACTCATCAAGATCCTGGAGTCTGACCAACCCTCAGACTTCCGTGTCCCCATGTCTATTGGAGCACCCCACACGGAAAAGGACAAGTGTGAGTGAAAGTATTTGGATTGTAATCAGTTACGACAGATACTTGCATTTATATCTGCGTTGTTATACCTTGGTGTACATGAAAGATGGTTACAAAACTCTTCTGCCAGGTTCACATAATATATCACTTTCACTCAATTCTTATAGCTATTACTGTTTTTGTTATGCCCCATATTCAATCAGATATCAAAGGTCATCTTTATATTACTTTCCACACGATTTCCTACTTGTATGTCATTGTTTTGTGCATTGTGTTATTACTTAATTAATAGTAAATACCTTCACACAGAGAGAGAGAGAGAGAGAGAGAGAGAGAGAGAGAGAGAGAGAGAGAGAGAGAGAGAGAGATTTAGTCCTAGACAGGTATATACAACATTGAAGAAAAGTTATCAGATGGACACGTCGCCTGAAACATATTATTTTTATATGTCTAAGTTTAACTTTTTTTTTTAATGAATTCACCATTATGTTTAGTGCTGGAAATTACAGTTACAGTTCTGCTGTGTTGCTGCTACCACCAATATTACTGTGCTGTTATTATAATTATGGTTTGTGAATTTGTGTTACAATGAGTGTTTACTTAATGTGGTAAAATAGTGTAGGTTAATATCTTTTTATCCATGATCCTTCTTTCTTTCTTTTCTACAGCTGGAGATGAGTGTGTGGCATATGATGTGGTGGTAAGCCCCAAGTTTTTCTCCAGATTGGGTGACAGCCCTCTGTTTCACAACTTCTTTGTAATTGCCTCAATGGAGGGTATAGAAGAGAAGTATTCCATCACACTAGATAAAAATGGTGAGTTAGATTAATTTATTGATAGAACTTGAAATCATAACTCGTTACTGTACCTCTAACATTGACCATCCAAGATAAGTGTGTCGCATTGTTCTCGTTTTGAAAGGCAGATTCTGTAAGAAATGTTATCTGCTTGCAATGTTTTATGCGCAATTTTGTTATTGTCAAACCTTAAGACACTTTGCAGCTTCCTGTCCCTCATCAGGATCTTGTTGTTTTGAATGGCGAATTCCATGTTTGTATGGTCAGCCTCACTTAACTTTGAGGAGTCCTATGTAAGGGATGGTCTTGGTAGAAATACCTAGAGGTATTATTCTCCATGCACAGCTCTTTTTTTGTGTGTTATATTGCATTTCTGTTCCATGCTTTCCTTTGCATATTGCTACACTTTTTCTCTATACTATAATACTATTTTGCTATGTATCACTTCCTTAAATTTTCTCAGGATATTCCTCACCCATTCCACAATCCTGTAATGCTTTCCCGATGTAATGCTCTTCCGTTCTCATCATCTATACACTTCACTGTTGCTCTATGCTATTCCTACGTACACCCATTCTTAATAAGGACATATCCACTGTCTAAATCCATATCAAGTCCCCTGTGCTACCTATCCACATTCCTAAACCAATATGTTAGTGCAGATAACAAAATACTGTCCCAAAGATTCTTCCTAACATTTGTAATGGTCAACCTGCTTTTCAACATGCTCTCTACTTGACCTTGACCTTTATAACCTTTGCTTTTGATTTTATTATTTCTTTTTATTGGTATTTTCAGGATGGTCTGTACTCAAGAATAAAAAATACCATGGGAATCTAACGGATCAGACAGTGCTTACAACTCTTCCTATGGTGCAAGAGTTGAGTGCTGCACGTCACTGGAAGCCAAGTGATGTACCAGCTTCCTTCACACACCCTGGCCCCAGCACTGCCTTATCAGATTCCCCAAACACTCCTTCTAAGCCACTCATCTCAGAAGTATCCACGAAGATTATCTTAGAAAAAACAGATCAAAAGGTTCAACCATTCTTCACTCTTAGTAAAGCCAAAGGAGATGATGGGATGGATGATCTAGTGGCAGAGGTTGAGTTGCCGAGTGTGGTGAGTTAAAGTAGATGAAATGGCATTATTTCTTCATTTACTAAAATTAGTAATCTATCCAAAGAAAAATTTTAATTAATTCCTTGTAATTTTTGGACCACTTCATTTCAAATTTAAAACCACCAATGAATACATGAGTGGAAGGATTTTGACTTAAGAAAGTCATTCTTGCCAGCTCATACACTATAAATGGGTCATACATCCATTCAAAAAAATTTACTTTTTTTGTAAGTATATGTCTGCCTATTTTGACAGATCCCAAAATAAGTTTTAGAGTCCATTGACAAGGTTATATTGTTTTTTGTTTGATTGTATTACTAGAGTAGGGGAAGGGAGACAGTTTTCACATCTTGACTTGTGCCTTACATAATCAAATAAATGATGCTTAGTGTATTTCCACATTCTTTTTGCTAATAACTTTGCATGAAAAAAAATGTAAATTAGTGCAAATCCTTCATCTCATCATCTGATGCTGCTGTTGCCTACCACACAGATCACAGGACAGAAAGTTGATGTGAATGTAGGAGAGGATAGGCTTGTGGTGGAGGCGCCAAGGAACCTCCTTGATGTCTTTGTTCCTGTTTCCCTGGTCAGTGATAAGGCAAAAGCTTACTTCATCACATCCTCTAGGGTAAGTATTCCAGTCACTGATCTTTTTTGTAAACATTATATGTTTAAGTAATGTATAGACATATTATATGTATATATATATATATATATATATATATATATATATATATATATATATATATATATATATATATATATATATATATATACCAACAAATATGTTACATACTGAAACTAGAAGGGCACTCAGTATAGCACAAGTATCTCCGCCGATCTTTGATCTTGACCTTTAAAAAATAATGGAGTAGAGTCTTAAGGCAGGGTATTATAGTGAAGTTTTGCGAAGTTGTGGTGGGTTTTGACTGTAATGAATTTTTAAAAATGCTTTTGGTCGTGGTAGCCAGATGAGTGTTTGGGTGTGCAGCGAAGGTGGCGCCCAACATACTGTCACAAAGAAAGACCATTGGCAAATTGGAATTTCATTTGTTATCTTTACCTTTGACCTTCAAAAAAATTCATAATTTAATGGAGTGTACCTTTAAGATAGCGGCTCATGTTCTTGAAGATTTATTTTCGTACCATAAGAAACATCAGTATTAAGTAACTTCATGGTTGGATGTTATTCCAGTGAACAAGGAGTAAAAAATAATGCAGTCCTGTGTCACCAATTCCCATCAATCATTTGTCAATTCTTTGAAAACATTTGATTTTCTTGTCACACAATAGTTTCCCTTGCCACGCCATCTTTTTGAACTGAGATGATCACTCCACCTCAAAAGCCTTTGTATCAACATTCTCATAATTTTCAGTGATAAATTAATGAATTTCAAGTCTCTCTACAAGACTATACCATCTCAGGATATGCTCTGTTATCATATTTCTTATACATCACATTATTAAATGCAGTTCCATTCCTGACCGTCTATTTTATGTATCTAAACTGTCCAGCATATTCATGTCTATTGTTTTTTCATACTCTAACAAACAATGCTTCACCATCATAGTACATTGATACATTTTTTTCTCATCCACAGGTTCTGGTTTTAAAAGTGCCAATCTTTCACTCATGAGAAGGAAAGGACGCTTTGTATGCAAGTTTTTTTTTTTTTTTTTTTTTTTTTTTTTTTTTTTTTTTTTTGCATCATGACTGAAAACATAGTCATAAAACAAACTGAAGTTCTGCTTACATTTTTCTTTCTTTAGTAATGCATTTTCACTGATCTTATGGTTCTTGAGCAACATAAAGAAAACACACAAACTATGAAGCAGAAACCAAAGCTCAGGTGTAGGAAATCAGAAAACTATTATGTGCTATATCATCAGAGTTGCTGAGTTTACTGAGATGTCAAGCTCAGTAGGTATGCATCAGGACAAATTGTTCATGATCATCCATGGAATATTTACTTTCACCAGACAGAATGTAGTCACTTTCTGACACCTGTTTCTAGGAACAGATGTCAGAATTGACAAATATTGTCAGCTAAAACATAATCTTGAAGTGTGTGATTGTTGTAAGATATGGTGAGCAAAACTTGAATTATAATGGTTACTTATGAGAGTACAGTAGTGGACAGGATATAACATTGCTTGATATAGTACATTTAACAAGTTTTAAGATGACTAAATATCTGCATGCTAATAAACATGGGATGAGTTAGTTAATGAAACAAAAAGCACCAAACATCAGAGGTCATATGATACTAACATGGAATTAATTTTATCAACAGTTTTCTATTACTGAATAAGCAGGTCACAAAGATCCATTTGCACTACCAGTAATCACTTGTATGTATACACTTCACACAGTGAAGCAACATTATGGTATAAGGTTGTGATGAGTGTTTGTGATTATCATACTTTGTGGGATGCAGTAAAATTCAACTGCAGTTTTAATGGTTTATTAACATATTCAGAAGACTATAGTACCTACATCATCACAGCATCATTTATGAGTAAAACAATAAAGCCAATATAACAGTGAACAATATCGGGATAAGAGCAAAGCTGTGTAACTTTCCACATTTGACGTAATGCCAGGATATGCTGAGGTTTATAGGACCCAACAAATATGTTGTACTGTGTACAAATTATCTTAAAACTTGGCTTTTGAGCTGAGTGGTAAGCACTACACACACACAAACACACATTGAATCCTTGCATAAATTAACAAAACTAACAACAGACTGTATTTTATCTTTGTTATACAAAGGCTTAAGTGAGAATAGTAAAGGTTGTTTTCATGTTAGTAATATTTTGAGATGACATTTCTAATTCTTTAGTCTTTTCTTTTTAATATGACTGTCAGAAAGGCAAGTTAGTAGAATGACTAAGAAAATGAGCGATCACTGATATTTATTAGTAACACATTGTGGTAGTTTCCAAGCTATTCATTTGAAGTATAGACTCCCAGTTCATCATAATTTAATACACATTTTGCTTATTTTCAGGATTACAGAAAACAGTTCTTGGACATATATGGTCACTAACTGTTCATAAATATGTCTTAAAGACTTGCTGAAGACTAGAATGCAAAATACTTTTGCTGTATGTTTGGCTTGCAATTGATTAGACATGCCATTGACCAAAGTTGTAGGAAATTCCCAGAGGTGGGCAATCGGATTCGGAAGTCCGATTATCCGATTAATTGGATTCGCATTTTCGAATCGGATAACCGAATCGGACTAACCCCCGCCAAACGAATCGGATAATCGCAATCGGACTGCCGAAAATTTAAAGCGATTTGCGATTAATCCAGGTCGACGTCGTCTTTGTATTTTCGCAATAGCAGTTTCTTAATAAATTTTTCTATATTTTTCTCAAGTAAATATTTTTTCGCTTTATTCTATTCACACTTTAGTATTTCCTCTATAATATAATGCGCAAAATATCATGATTAATTATTAAATCATATAAATTATAATAAAAAGGTTATATTTTACAAGTATAAAGTTGGTATAATACGTGTTTAGTTCTGGTTTTTCGTACGCGTCTCATCGGTTAAGTGACGCGCCGCACCAGTTTAGAGCCAGTCGTCGTGAGAGGAAGTGCTGCTGCTGCTGCTAGGGCAAAAAAGCATTAAATTCCCTTTAGAAACATTGAAAATAGCTTTAAAAACATTGAATCGCTTTTAAAAATATCGAATCGCTTTTAAAAACTTTAATCGAAATCGGATAATCGTTAATCAGACTTAGATTTTTTGGCAACCGAATCGGATAATCGAATCGGACTTGACGAGCTGACGAATCGGTAATCGCTAATCGGACTTCAATTTTTTCGAATCGAGCCCACCTCTGGAAATTCCACCAGTGCCAATTATTGCATATCATAATGACTTGCACTTAATGCTGATCTAGTATGCATGGAATTACATCCATAGTGAATCAAGTATCTTGTATGCACAGGGTAGTTATATGTTTCAGTTACATACACTGCAGGTTTTAAGTCCACAGGAATTACATCTGGAGCTGGTCCAGTATGTTATCTTGTACAGTACCAGATAAACACACTTTAAGCTTGGTACCGTATGTGAGTGATACATGAAACACTTTTATGCAGATCCACTTTCTTAGGAATAACACTGGTCAGAGGTCTTGTTAAATTATGCCAACTGCAGGCACTTTATCCCATGACATAACTAGTACAGTAGAGGGAATTGGGGCTTACTTGACAGTTTCCCATTACCGCGAAGTAACAAAGTTTTACACTAGTGGAGATGGTTTACCATATCGGATTTTACATTTAAAATTGGAAAATCAAAATACATAACAGCACCAAACAAATATACTTGATACTGAAGATTATGTTAGCAAGCTTTCTTGGGTTGTAGGTTTTATACTCAAACAAATCCAAGTAGGTACATAATGGGTCGTCTTAAAAAATATTTTTTAGATGATTACCAACGTAAATTAGTTTTTTTGTAAGTTACCTTTTATTGAAGGATATTTTCACGCACTAATACTTCCATATAAAATCTATGCTACAATCAATATATACCCTTAAACTCAATTGTTTTTAAATTTCATAGCTCTGATCTCTTACAATCAAGAAAGTTATCCATATAAGGACAATTTTCAGTATAAATTGAGAACTCAGTCAAGGGTTCTGTAACTTACTTTGCTTACATAAACAGGAGAGTTTAGATGAAGTGGTCTAAAGTGATATGCCTGGGGTAAGACACAGATTCCGTCCCCATCACAAGATCAGCATCTTTGATGAGTATGTCCCCTACATGCAGCCTATTAACTGTATGCTTCAAGTTATTTTATACCAAAAAGAGTATGGTCACCAATGTAGTATGTTCCTTTCATTAATTACAAATTAAGACTCATTGCAAACACATTTTAAGGTGTTCAAAATTTTCTCTCAGCTGCCAGGCTACAGGCAGTATGTATGTATGTTTACCTAGTTGTAAAGGTAATTAAATAATTCCCCTAAACTAGGTAACTATAGTTCTGCTAGGGTTAACAAGAGAGCGCCACCCTTCACCAAGAAGCACTGTACCACAGAGCCACCTGGTCCCCATTACCTAGTGTAGTACACAGGAAAAGAACTATGCTTGTAGTGTCCCGTCTCTAGCCTGGCTTTGAATTTTGGCATGTTCTTAGCATGGACCACTTCTATATCTAGTTTGTTGAGATATCAATGCTTCTGTATAGAAAGCTACATTTTTTGATATTCTTAGTGTGTATAAGAGAGAGAGAGAGAGAGAGAGAGAGAGAGAGAGAGAGAGAGAGAGAGAGAGAGAGAGAGAGAGAGAGAGAGAGAGAGTTAGGTATAAGAATCCTAACACAATTAGTTTGCAGTAGGATCTCAAACTTTGCAAGTATTTTCATGATTTACCATCCTATTTTCACAAAAGATTTTACAGTTCTTGTAACTTCTTTTATATATCGTATATGCACAGCAGGTTAGTGGGTATAACAGCATTTGCAATGAGAAATAGCAGTGGTAGTAGCACATGGTGTCTCATTAAATGTATTTTGTAATATGTGATTTTTCTGGATTTATTTAAACTAGTACGTGTAAGTGCTACACTGATTGATGTTATGAGACTATCCGACTAGGAGGGTAATCAGTGATTTAAGGAAGAAATGGAACTCAGTGATAAATGGGTAGCATTGCAACTTTCTGCCACAGTTTACACTAATTAGTCACACTAAGCAATGTCTATGGGATAGCCATTAAGTACTAGGGTCACAGGTGGGCAGCTAATGTATGATGTGTGATGCGGCAGGGGCAGTAGAGGGACAGCTGGCATGTATTGCAGTGGGTGGAATGGTAGCGGGCGTATGCTGTAGTGGGTGGGGGACAGCTGATATATACTGTAGTGGATGGGGATGGGAGCAGCTGGCATGTGCTAGTGGGTGGAGGGCAGGTAACATGGAAACTGTTTTGATAAACACTTTCCAACAAACTTGGTGACACTCAAGTTGGCCCACCTTATCGTGTCTCATGCACTCTCTTTACATTCACTATGATACTACCAGCAGTCAAAGGGATGCAAACATGCTCTCAGCACAAAGCAAAAGAGTTTTTTTTTTGTGTGTTATACGTTGTGTCCTGTGTGTTTTATTTTCTTTAGCTCCAGAAATCAAAAATCAGGTCATAGTAAGCTAAAATATAAAAAAAAATAAAGTTTTTTTTCTGCAGTGGTTTATAAGTTCTGGGAACATTTATATTTTACAAGGGAGTACAGTAATTGCAACACAGCCACAGCTGGTTTCAGTTGCACTGCATTATCCATTTGCAGAATGTAACATTTTTGTTTGCAATAATTCCATTAAAAGGGCATAGCCAATACAAGGCCTTTAGGGTTCATGGAGACATTACTCTCCCCTTCCCCTCTACACTTATTATTTATTTACAACTTTGTGGTAAGGGTTGTAAGAATACTGCCTCTGTATTCCCTGCAGCTTGTAAAAGGCGACCAAAAGGGACGGAGCGAGGGGTCAGGGAAGGCCCTCTGTGTATTCTCTCGTGAAAAGACATGGCACAGAGGAGGATAGGAGAGTAAATTCTCCCTGAATGCTAAATGCCTTGTCTTGGCTATCCCCTTTTAATGGGTATATAAGCCAAGAATATATATAGATAGATAGATTTAAAACAATTACAATGTGTCACTACATACTGAATATGCCGAGTTGAGTCAGTATGTGTTGAATACAGAGACAAACTGGGATGGAGATGTCTTAAAACATTTTACTCATCATCTTCCAACTCCCACATTTTTTCATTACTCGGTTATATTTATCATCATTCTCCTCCGTATGCAATGTGCACTTCTTTTTCTTTGTTAATTAGGATCATTTAATAATGAAAGGAGAAAATGGTGGAATACCATCCTCAAACCAAGAGCAAGGATATGCAGGCACTGTGGCAGGAAGGAGTTTTCCAAGTCAGGAAGCTCATGATCAATAGCTATGGAACAGAATGACAAGCATGAGAGGGATATCTAAGCAACAGCAAAGGCCCCACTGACTTGTATGTATGAGTGCTAAGAGAGTTCATGTAACTCTACAAAACTCATTATCATATATTACATTCCTGAAATAATGGCTGCACATGCTCTATCCAGAGTCTCATAGAGAAGAATAGCAGAGGGTGACAAGCATGAAAGACAGGATGACCACAACATTAGAGTCTCTACCCCTCGTCTTTCAAACATGTACTCCTTTACCCTATTCTTACAAGTGGTTTTCCTTTCCTATGAGGACCATCAATTTCACTCGCATACACTTTTTTCACAAACTCTGCTCTTCCTCTCAATATTCCTAAATCACCATAATGTACTGCTCTTCACCCATTCCATCACTCCATACTTTACTTCATTTGTATAAGTTTCCATGGCTCATTTCATATGAACTTCCATTGCTCTTGTCCTCCCATCTTGTCACTTTGCATACCCCTCTCCAATAATTAATTTCCACAGCATACACTCTTGACTGCTGCGCCCTATTCTCTATAAAGTTTACTGAACTAATGTATCTCAACTCCCCTCCCTTAAAAAACGATCACCTTAATTTTCTTAGCGTTCATTTTAAGCTGTGAAAAGTAAGGTGATGGTTTTTGAAAGGAAAAAAAGTAGGAGTATGTGACTTTAGTACATCTTATACGGTAAACATATGCTCATCTGTTGTAATTTGCAGTGGTTTTTTCTATATAGCTGGTTGCATATATTGCAAAGACTGATAATTCACATTTCGTTCCTATCATGAAAATATACATAAATGCTAAATTTGAAACTTGGAAAAACTGAGATCCTAATGTGTGAGTGTGTGTGTGAAAAGTTTTAATGTTATTAATGTCATAACATTTTCTTCCAAGTACTGATATTCTCTTCTGCATCTGTATTACTGTGTGTCCATGGCTTGTGAATCTGTGAGTGAGTCTTCCATTTCAACATCAGGAGCAGGCTGTTCTACAGTTATGTTGTACAAAGGACTCTGCTCCACCAAATTCATGCTTACCCCATTAGGCACCTCTGACCCTCCCCTACCTGCTACAGAACCTCGAATGGGCGAACCAGAGTGTGACATTGGCTCTTCAGGGTTAATTCTAGCAATCTGAGATGGGTTTAGCGCTGACGGGATGGTTCGGGAGGGAGAGGAGCGATGAGTGGCTGAATTGGAGAGCCAGCTTGTCAGATTTGGAGGCTGCTCAGATCCACTACCACTACTGTTCCGTACAGTGATAAAAATCTGGGGACACTGGCCTGGTGTTAGAGAGGATGAAAACTGGGGATGTGGTTGTCCTTCACTAGTTCTCACAGAAAATCCATATGTAGCAGTCACACCACCTCCATGACCACTGGTTACTCCAGGACGGTTTATAAATCTTAGGACACCAGGCTCCGACGATGAGATAGAAGATGAAGAAGAATTGGATGCTGATGAGTCAGTGGAGGCAGCAGAAGAGACTGCTGGTGGGGGCAAGCGACCCCGGTTGAGACTATGCTTTTCTGCATGGTAGATACGAATGACTTGACTCACAAATGGATGAGTGTCTGGGTCACTAAGCCACATGTTGGGGTGGGTGGGACTGTCGTACCACATCATCAATGCTGCATGTAAGTAAGAAAAATATTATTGTTATTATTATTACTTATTATTATTATCAGTAATATTATATATATATATATATAAATATAAATATATATATATATATATATATATATATATATATATATATATATATATATATATATATATATATATGCCTTGACGACCCCTAGATGGTTCTCGTGCATCTGGTGTGACCCTTGGATCATATTAGGTGCAGGGAGGGAGAAGACATGAGTTAAATATGAAGCGGCATGAGTAAACCCTGTGGATACAACCCCTGCTCTTGTCCCCATTGCATTACTGATTTGTCGCAGTGTTTGGGTGGGGTGTGTATGTGTGCCTTGTCTTGGTTTAGGACTTTAGGGGGATAACAGCCTGGTATATAGATAGATTGATTAATATCTTACCTAACAGAGTTTTTGGCTTTGGCAATGCTAACTGGATGACAGGAGAAGAAAGAATGGCAGAGATGATGGGCGAGTCTCGGTCCAGTCCCTGATCATCTGTCATCACTGGCTGGGTGCTCAACAGCACATCACACTGCAATGATTTATTTTATTTTATTTGGCAAAAGTTACAATAGAAATAATTACTGTATGTCATTAAGAACTTTTTCATACATGCTCTTTCCTATATATATATATATATATATATATATATATATATATATATATATATATATATATATATATATATATATATATAGATGAGAGATGGCATCCAAGAAAAAAATATCAACTGATAGGTAGTTTAGAGTGATTTCTAGATCCCTTCTCTAGTTCTATTAGTTGCCATATATAACATGGCAGGAATACAGGGACATATTCTTAAATTTCAAGTCCCATAAGCTTAACAATTCAAAACTTTAGTATAACTGAAAAGGATAAAGACGGAAGACTGGGAACCCTTTTTCTGGGAACAGAGTATATTTCCTGTCATACAAGAAATAAGTAGATGATTTTGACTGGGATGGAAGACTTGAATACATAGGATAAGGATATATCATTACAAGAACCAGTCAACTCACCGCAACTTCCTTTTTATTGCCGCTGACTCTGAGAGCATTGATGGCCTGCTCTTCCCTAAAACCCATACGTAGGAGCTCCTGGAGGGCTTGTGGATTTGGCTGGGGAAGGCACAGGAAGTTAAGTGTAACTGCATTAGTGATTAATTATCTAACACACCAGGAAATACAATAAACAAGAATGTATACAGCTGTGTACTAAACTGCAAATTAATGTTAATGAACAAAGAAATATTTGAATTAATACATGCATAAATTCAATCTATAAAATAATGCTGGGAATGATACATCATTGAAAGAGATCCAGAATGAGGTAAATGTCTGAAAGGTGTAGCATGGGACCTTGTGCAAATGGAGTGAAGTGCAGTGTAGTGGAATGGGTTAAAGGGAAAACTTTGAGGTGGTTTGGTCATATTAAGAGAATTAGATAAGAAACCACACTATTGCGAGAGACTGAATGCATTTACCCAACATTTGGTCACAAAACTACAAGGATAACATATGCCTTGTTGCCAACTGGCCAAACTAAAAGATTTACTGCACATTCAACTTTCAAAATCTTTACATAAATTTTTAAGACAGATGATAACAGACCTGGAACCACTTTTTCCTGTACTGGAGGAAAGTTTTGAGAACCTTCTGAGCAGGATCCTGAGGCACATCAGGGTTGAGGTGGGTAGGACTAGTAGCTGAAGTGGCAGTGGTAGTGGTGGTAGTAGTGGTGACTGTTGTGGTTGGCAAGCTGGACGTAGTATCACCAGTGGAATCCCTGGTACCTCCAAAAATGCAATCTCCTTCCACCTCCTCCATACTCCCTCGCTCCAGCAGCCATTCCATTGCTTCCATCACGTTTCTGGGAAGAGTAAAACAAACTGCATGATATTTGGGTGAAGATAATGATAAGGAAATAATTGCCATGTGCCATTATGTAAGGGTTTATAAGGGAGACTGATAGGAGCACTTTGGGTCGCTTTCAAAATCATGTTGATTCTAATATTGATAAGATTTAAAATCATATACCTGGTTAATATCTCCTATAAAGCATGGTAGCCTAGACAAAGGCATTTACATAGGTTTCAGGATTAATTTAATCTCCCCTCTCCCTCAACACCTTATCTCATAATAGGAAAAAAATAGAGGAGGGGATTCACAGCTCCTTCGTTCTGTCCCTTTTATGATACACAGGGAATATTGTGGCAATATTCTTGCAACCTAGCACATGATATGTGACCAGGCTGGCTCCCTGAACCACAGGGATTTAAAGTGTCCTCATATTACCTGCAGTATAAATAGTAACAAAAAAAGGAGAAAAGGAGTAAATTTATACTTTAGGAGGTATCACTGCATCATACTATTCAAACACTATTTAGTTCCAGGAACAGACATCAAATATAGATAATATTCAACATTCAGTCAGTAAAGTTGATGCACACATGATACATGAAAAAAACATCCAGCCACTGAACACTTCATTGTGCCAGCTTTACCTTCTGATCTGGAGAGCCTTGGTGGCTTTAGCCTCAGGAAAACCCATTTCTGTAAGCTGACGCAGAGCATTACGGTCCACATGAGGGCGATGTCGACGCTCCAACTTGTCCAGAATCTGACTGAAGATGTCCTCTGAATCTGGGTTGGCACTGATAAGACGCACGGAGGCTTCTATCATGGTCACCAGGATGCGCCTCAGCTCTGTCTGGAACTGTAAACACATCAGTTAAGGTGTCCTATTAATTTGTCTCTTGGTAATAAAAGAAATCTTGTGTTTATTCCTGACCGCCAAAAATTCATTCACTTACCATCCATAGTGAAGGGGAAAAAAAAAAAAAAATCATGTTTGAATGTATATTGGCTTTATAACTGTAATAGAAATCATAATTTCACTCTGGCAAGGGTAACTAAGTATTATATCATGGTTAGTTCTAAACAAATATAGTACCTCTACTGATTACCTTTTTATAGATGAGAACAAAATATACCTGATACAATGATGCTTCAGTATAATAGATAGTATTGAATGCAGGAACAAAATCTTTAGCAAGTATTGAAAGTGTATTACTTTTCATCTAATTTAATTTCCTTAGCAGCAAAAACAATACTTACATCATCTGAATATTGGGCAACATCTGTATCATGGATGTAGTTCCTCTTTGGCAGTTGTGCCGTTACAGCAGTTATCTGTGCCATGGTTGGGGCCTCAGCTGTGTCTTCTGAGGCTGACTCACTGGTGGCTGGTGCCTCACGACGTTCCACCAGCAGCAACTCATCTAGAACATGGGGTTGGTCTTATAAGTTAAGCACTATACTAATCATATTAAGTTATCCTGCTTCATATTCCTGTACAACCATGTAGCTGCTTATTTATATATATTAGATGTGGTCACAATTGAAAATCAGACACACTTCTTACTGTGATGTGAGACATTAGGTACTTGAAAATTATTTCAGTGCATTATCATTTAAGATAATATATGTTTAAATGTTTCATGTTTCATAAACATCATGAAGTCAAAGCAAAGGTGTGGTGTGGCATGAATAGAAAGGAGTATTTTTCCAATCTGGCTGCTGCCAGGCCAGGTCCCCTTACTACAGGGGATAATAACAATAACAATAACAATAACAATAACAATAACAATAATAATAATAATAATAATAATAGTAATAATAATAATAATAATAAAATATTAATAAACTATACACAACCAAAGGTCCATCAAGGATCCAATATTGAACTCACCATTGTCAAGGAGTTGTTCCAGCTGAATGGAGTTAGTTTCCATGAGAGGCCGAGCCTCTCGTACCAGCACCAACCGGTAGGACCGCCCTCCACCTGTCTTACAGCCATCTACAGATGTTCGGTCATCCCCTCCTACTGCTTCCAGAGGGTTGAAGAAATGACCAACAGCCATTTTCTTCACCTGCTCCACTGTCATCTCAGCTGGCACCTCTAAGGAGTAGTCACGGCCTTCACTGTTCAGCACAACCAGCTACCAATGGTGATGGGAAGCAAGATGTCAGAGGTGCATCAGTTTCATATACATTTCTGCTATTGTTGAAATCTCTCCAAGAAAAGGGTGTGTATTTTTTCCCCACTTTATATAAAAGTTTAACAGGTATGGATAGGTTATTGTGGGAGTATGGAAGAAAAAATGGGATTTTTTTTTTTTTTACAAAATCACCATTATTGAGTTTCACTTACTTCCTGCTGATTTAGATATTTTGAAAAATTCTTTTCTCCCTCCAGTACTGCCAAACCTTATGTAACTTGATCTAACTTATCATAGCCTATTGCAACTTAGGTTAAGATGGGTTTGATTAATTTCAAACAGAGTAGTCCAGTCAGGACTTTGTCTTAAAGCAATGTTGTCCTATTATAAAAAATGACAATGTTTTTTGTAAAGTCGACAGCACACTGAAACCTTCACATATGTTCAATACTGAAATAGGTAAATCTGCATAACTACTGCTCGGACGGTATCAATATAAATATGAAGTCCTACATACTATACAGTGTACTCAACACATCTGTGAAGGTTTCAGGCAGTGCTCGTCTTTATAAGCAAATATAGGACATATATGGCAATCAGGGGAGGAAAAATCTAAGGTGAAAACCCTACCTTTGGGTAATAAAATATAAAAAGCTTACATAACCTAACCTAACTTCAAAGATGCTTTAGGTTAGGTTATATAAGCTTTTTATATTTTATTATCCAAAGGTTTTTAACCTAGATTTTTTCTAAATGATTGAAATATAAGAACATAAGAATTGAGGAAACTGCAAGAGGCCAGTTGATGACCTACACGAGGCAGTTCCTTGTCTTCCACCCTTGGATTATTCCAATATTTATCCATCCCACCCTTTATCCCAATCCATACTCTCATCCAACCGTCTTTTAAAGCTACCTATTGACTCAGCACTTACTACGTGTCTATCCAGCCTATTCTAATCGTTCACCACTCTGTTAGTGAACCAATATCTACCTAGGTCTGTCCTGAAACTAAGTTTTTCTAGCTTGTACCCATTTCCACGTGTCCTATCCTGACTACTAATTTCTAGAACCTGGTCAATGTTTCCCTTGTTAATTCCTTTTACCCACTTGTAAACCTCAATCATATCCCCTTGGAGATTAAGACGTTTTAATCTATCTATCCATCTATCTATCTAGCACCGCCTGAAACCTTCACATATGTGTTGAGTACACTATGTATAGCATGTAGGGCTTCATATTCATATCGATATCGTCCGAGCAGTAGTTGTGCAGATTTACCTTTAAATCAAAGTGTATTGTGAAAATTTAATGAAGGAAAATTTCAACAGTGGTGTGTAAATCAACTCATATACTGTGTTTGATAGCTAAAGACAAACCCTAGCCTTAAAATAGCACCCTACACTCACCTTCAGGTTGTGGCTGAGGAGAGACTGGACTGGCTCGGCCACGAACATGTCTGCTTGTGCCAGGTCACGACGTAGGAGACAGCTGATGTAACGCGCCTGTATGCTCCCTCTGGCTCTTTTCTTTAGCCAACCAAGCATGAATCCTCCTGAAACACCACCATCACGGGCTTTGGGCCTCCTCCCGCCTTACTCCTACACACCAGTACGGGTCTTCCACTGCACTAGAAGGGATAGTGAAACCCTTACGCCACGGTGGGTGGAGTGGACTAACCAGGATCAACGTGACTCAAGGATAACTATAGGAGAACGTTGTTGTGGTGCTGTGCCACACACCCTGCTTGGACGGGCGGGGAGGGGGGTGGAGGGGATGATAAAGTGATAGAATGTCTGGCCTTGCAACAGAGCCTTGTAGCAATTTTTATTTGGTTTTTATTTTTTTCATACATATTTGGTGTAATCTGTGGGGAGTTCAATAAATTTACGTGTGGGAAAATGTAAGCCTTGCAAAATATGATCGTGGTCATGTTATTAATTGTGACTTCCCTGTGGTGTTACCTATAGGTTTTTTTTTTGTTCATACTACATCCAACAAAAATATAAATTTTAAGCTGTATTATTCTTTAATAGACATGTACTAAACACGTAGACTGACGTACGTATTTCTTTAGTAAGAATATACCTTTGTTGCCACGCACTTTATCATTCATCATACGTAAGTACTCAGTTTCCTGTTTTATATGACTAGAAACTGTTATATTAGGGTTAAACTGCTACACGTCTTGGTTTCTCCACTTTGCCCATCTAACTCCAGCAATAACTTCCACTCTTAATTACTTTTTCATTAATGATGACACCGTTGTTCATGTACTCTTTTTGCTGATAAATTATTGCAAATTGTATGTTAATCAAAGGAAAGCTTGTTATTTAAACATTATATGACATAAAGCATCATTGAGGTATTTAAAGTATGTGAGAATTTTTGTCATAGAATATACTTTTGGACGCGGGTTGTTTAACTTGAGGGATGATATCATGCATCCTTTCAACGAGTTAAGAGTGGATATCTCTTTCCTCTTAAAATACAGCATTATATATTAGTCAAATTAAATGACCATACGCACAACAAAATATTTCAGATTAATGGTGACGGTGTGGAGAAGACGATGCAATGTAATGGTATTGTACATGTTTTCAGTAGTGTCCTGCCACAGCATACAATAGCATGCAATGTTTGAGTTTCTACTGAAAACGAATCACACAGAAAACAGTTAAGAAACAATAGGACTTTTCTTAAATAAGCAAGACTATATAGGTAAAGAAAATCCTTAAATGAAATATGGAAAATGGGAGAAAAGGAAATAAAAGAGCAAAATGTAGAGAAGGAGGCGCCGTTGTAAAGGCGACGAACTCCAACCAACCAACTTGAACCAAGATTAAAAGTTAAAACCTACAACAACACAGGCGGCAGAAACCGGAAAGGTAAAGGCACTGTCATTTTATAAGTATATTGTGTACTAGAATGAAGTGTTTGAAAGGAATAGCCTCATAATGTTTTAAAGTAACTGATGTGTGTGTATGGAGGGTGTGAGAAACATGAAATGTGTGTTAGCGTATCAAAACTGTGATGACTGGCTTCACGTGTTCTGTTTCTGGACCTCCGCATGTAAACATGGTGTGATTATTTTGTACTGAATACCTTAAACATTAACGGGACGTGGCTATGGACAGGGAATGGAAAAATAAGTGAACGAAAGTAGAAGTGACGTAAAATTTTACAACTTTACCATAATGCGCTTGGATATAAATATTAAGAAGTACATCAGTATTACACTGCTGGACGAAACCATTTTTTTTTTATATATATAAACCTATGCATTTAATTATCTGCACTATCTCTGTGATCACCACATAGATGCATATTAGTACATGGGCTGTTGTCATCATATGAACATTATCCATTTGAACATAGCAAGAAGCTGTCTCAAAATGATGATGATGGATAACATTAGTAGTGATTACTACAGTGGGGATGGTCATCTAATTAAACATTTTTCATTACAGCCAAAAGAAGAAATGCCTTCCACACGAATATTTGTTGGAGGACTGAGTGATAAAGTTGACAGACAAGATCTGGGGGGAAAGTTGACACATTTTGCACCAGTCCTCAGCATTGACCTCAAGGAGAAGACTGATCCAGAAGGAAATGTTTTGCAAAGATTTGCTTATGTGAATCTAGACGCAGCACCATCCCAGGTGGAACACTGTAAGTGTTACATGATCACATTCATCAATTTTCTTTCACATAATGATAAGCAATGTAAGTTTTTATGATATGGACTTACATGGGCGAATTCCTGGAAGAGGCCCTATTGAGCCTGTGGCTCCAGTACGGTAGCCTCATTACTGTCTCTATTTTGGCTGCATGTGGTGGTTATGTATGCTCGATGTTTAAATTTCTGTTCTTGGTTTCTCCAGTATTGATCTAACCTTGATATGGAAATGTTAATGGAAAAGAAGATTTAATCTAAATATATGTATAATTTTATGTTAAGAATAGGGAACTTCTGGTCTTGTGAAGTTTTAGAGTAATGTTTTTACTTCCTTATTTTCCTTCAATCGAGCTCTACTTTCTTTATGTTTTATTTTTCTGTAAAGCAGCTTCTATTCATCCTTACATTTGTCAACTAAATCTGTTTAAAATCCCTTCTCTTCCTATTTCCTTACCTTCCCATATTAATGCCTTGCTAGTTTGTATTCTTTCGCTCTCTGAATCGGTTTTCTTTTTTCCTATTACATTTTTCATAAAAATATTCTTTCTTTCCTTTTTCTTTAACATTATGAAATGGAACATGTTCTTTTGTATATCATCAGATGTAACTTTTGTTCTTGTTTGCAGGTATTCAACAGTTACATGGTGCATCTTGGAAAGGATCTCACCTGAGGGTGGAAAGAGCAAAAGAAAGTTTTCTTGATCGCTTGAAGAGGGAAAGAGCTGCCACCAAGCAAGAGGGGGAGAAGTCTTATTATGAGAAATCAGAGAATTTAACTGTAAATAGTCAAAGAATAAATGTATCAGATAGAGAAGGTGGTCTGGTACATTCCAAGGGACACAGACCAGAACAAAGTAGTGTACTAAATGATATTAGACATTCAAACAAAAGGAAGGAATGTAACACTAATAATGAAATTTCACAGACAGATTCTTATTCACTTTCTTCAAAGAAAGAAAGGAAAAAGAAGAAAAATGAAGTTGAAGAGAAAATATTGTCAAGTTTCAAACAGTTTAGTTCAGTTTGGGCGGATTCTGATAATGAGAATGATGAAGAAGCAACTGGTTTTGAAGTTAGTCATGATGAATCACATCAAGAGCTACGAAGTGGCAAGACTGCTGATAAGCCTCACAAGTTGATAGGCAACACATCATATAAAGGAACACAAAACGTAAGAAATTATTCTGTAGCACCTGTTTACTGTTAACATATTTTCCCTGATTTGAACTATAAGCCTTCATTGAGCTTTCTAAATATATAGTGGGACTGCACATTTGGCGACTGATTGGTGCCAAAATAACGATTAAAAGTTAAATGACCAAACATGACTTGTTAAAACTGTTTGAAAGACATCAATTGGTACCTGAACCATGAGAAGTCACACTTTTTGTTTAATTTGTGGCTTGAAACCTTGAAAACTTTAATTGGATAATTTAACTAAAATATAAGGGTGATAATCTGTTATTGGTTTCAGGACACAGCTTCTCACAGAGTTGACTTGAATGAGGACACAGATGCCACAGTTGATGAGGATGATGAACGAAGTATTGGCAGCTGTACAGATGTGAAGGAGGAGCAGCAGACACAACTGGATATTTTGGAAAGTCTTGATGATCCTCAAAAGTGTACTTCAAAAATTGTGTATGTATTATTATTTGTAAAAAAACAACAAACATTTTCAATTAATTTGTCACTAGATTTGTTTAGTGCATTGCATAGGAAAGTCATGAATTTACAGGCATGAATTAACAGTTGACCGCCTTTAAGAACAAGGAGGAGATGAAAAGTTTTTATGTGGCATCCTGCTATACCTCAGATTAAATATTGTGTTGATTAAAAGCAGACATTACATTTACTTTATTATGTCAATTGGGATCATGTCTATCATATGCTCAAGGGAGATTGGAGCTGAAAATTTGTGTCTGAAATGCAAAATTTGGGACTACTGTTTCAACTCTGATTATATACTCTTTTGGTGTCTCAGGGGAGGAAAGGGTGCAGCAGGTGACCAGGTCATGAGAAATGATCACACATTATCTGAACACCAACAACACAGAATGCAAGTTGAAGCAGAAAAGCCAGTAAGTATGAATTTTCATTGTTTTCTGCCATTCATTCATATCCCTTACATGTGTAGAGATTCTGTACGGGAAATTGAATGCAAAATTGTGACATTCTTGTGCCCTTCATATCTGACTTTCATCACATACACTGTATTGTCCTTAAAAATGTTTATTGACATTGGCATGCCAAGCTATATAATTTGGCATCATATTTTTATTTCTTGGGTGTACAGGGCTGATGTACCTACTTAAACAACTGTGTACACTTCATAATATGACATTGGTTATGCCACTTTCCTTCATAGAAAACAACTGAGACCATGCCGTCTGATTGTGAACCCAATAGCAAGTATGTGAAGGTGTCCAAAGACCTCAGTTTTGGTCAAAACACATCAGGCTTCAGCTTGTTGGCACAGTTTTCCAAGATAAATAATGAAGGTAAGTTAAAAAGTAAGATAGTTGTAGTATGCCAGTGCAGAACTCGTAAATTTTTGCAGTTTTCCTCTGCACCTAGATGAATATATAACATCACCTAGAGCCCCATGTCGTTACGCTATCTTTTGATGATGAATGGCACGTACAGTTACCTATTTTCCCTTGAATGTTATGCTGTTCACTTTGTGGTAAAAATCTAGTTGATACACCTCTGAAACTGCTGCATTTTGCCAATTATTGTCCCACTTATATTACCTGTTGCATAATGAAACTTTCTGGCAAAATTTACTCCTTTATATATATATATATACATATATATATATATATATATATATATATATATATATATATATATATATATATATATATATATATATATATATATCCTTGAAGTGGAGTTGCCAAGACAAGACGATTAGGATTTGGGAAGACATTACTTTCCCCTCCCCATCTATGTCTTCTTTTTATAGATAATCCAGGTGGCACTCTTGTCTATTGAAACACCTAAATGAACATATCAGTATTGCACCAAATTGCACTGAGAATGAGTGACTTACAAAAGCTTGTAGATATGTTTGATAGTGTGTGGTTCCAGAAGTTGAAAGATAATGTTAACAAAAGTAAGGTGATGGTGCTTCAGAGAGAGTTAAAGTGGAGTGGTTGATTTTTATTGCCCATACATAGTAAAAGTTGATTACCCTAAAAATGTGAAAACAGGTTGAATGTAGAAAGAATGGAGGAGGTATATGAATTCACGAAACTGAGATATGGTTGTGAAATGTAAGACAAAAAACAATTATCCAAGCAATAAAAACTAGTTACGTGAGAAAAGACTGTGGTGGGCTAATAATTCATGGTGAATATAATGAAAATTTGTGTAACAAATATATGTCTACTAGAGGTGAATGAATGGAATGTGAAGAGGGTCAAAAGCACTTCACTAAGATTGTGTAAGAAAGGAGTTACATAGAAAACTATACTTACAAAAGTATCTTAGAATGTTACATGTCTTGAATGATGTCTTACAAATTTATCTTTTCAACAGTTGCAACTGAAGTTGAGAAGGAAGAGATGAGGGCAGCACCTATAAGTGTACCAAGGTCACTTGTCACTATGCACCAAAAAGTGAAAAAAAGACCTTTCTTCATATCTGATGACCCAGAAATTGAAGGTTTGACAAATAATTTTGTAGTGAATGCATGAGTAATAACAGCCTTGACGGGTGACCCTTAGAGGAGGTTCTTGCATATCTGGTGTTAGCTTTGGATCAGATGTGGGGAGGGAGAGCACATCAGTTAGATATGAAGTGGGAGGTATAAACCTTAGGACCCTATTGTGGATATAAACCCTGTCCTTGCCCACATTTACGTGATTGACCGGATGCATGGTGTTTGGCCGGGGTGTATATGTATGTGTGCATATGTGCCTTGCTTTGGCTGCTTTCCTTTAAGAGGATAACCGCTGGTATATACTGTATATACTGGACTATAAGACGAGGTTTTTTGCCGAGTTTAAGGCTTCTAAATCTAAGGGTCGTCTTATACACCGAGAATAAAACACAAACCTATAACTCCGTGATGAATGTTCAGCGCCACTGTACCTGGGAATTCATTCCGCATGCACACA
>JAXIVD010000768.1:0-32500 GCA_036785275.1 Cancer borealis | reverse complement strand
TATTGTTACGCCGCAGCCTCTCTCAGCATCTGTCCACGCACTGGTGTTGGGCAGACAGCTGGTCAAGATATACGTAGAGGCGGCTGGCACTGCTGACACAATACTTACAGGGTCCGTTTGCTGTGTATCAGACACTCACGATCAGGCAGGGCACAGGTAAACACCGAGATGCTTTTAAGGCACTGCTATATTACATAGTACCGTTATGTATATACATATATATATATATATATATATATATATATATATATATATATATATATATATATATATATATATATATATATATATATGTATATACATATATATACATATATATATTTATTCTATCTGTAGTCTCTGACGCCTCGTTTTTCTTAAGAACATTCAAGGGAATGGTCACGGCAGAAAGGTCTCCACACAATGCCTGCTTGCTTGTTCAATCCCTCAATCATGTTACTATAATCTGCCTTTTGATATATCACACCTTGTAAAGAACTTGTGCATTCAGGCATGTGATCAAACTGCAGAAAGTTGTATGTCTCCTTTTTGCCATATTTAGTATTTCTTTTGGAATCATTTAGCTTAAAATATTTGTTAGCTTCCTTTGTACTTGCTTTCCATAACAAAATGCAACGCCATTTGTGACTAACACTGAACTTATGAAATCCTCTAATATGCAATACTTTTACAGTTTGCTTTGTTGTTTATTGTGGTTAACCATCCTTCTATTTGCCTGGTTATTTGGTATTAACATGTAATGTAAAGCAGCTTTATGGTATTTGTTCCATTATTTATTTGTATTACTGTACGGAAAACCTATCATAAGTGTGTAAATTATTGCCTCAATGCCAGGGTGTTTATTATATGCCAATTGCTATACTAAACGTCATTATTAGGTTACTAATGCAATATATGTATATTATGTCTGTTTTGTGGAAATGATTCGAACAATTAATTCTGCCACATAATCATTCTTTGTAAAATTTTCAAAATTATGTTTTTAGTGCTTCCATTACTTCAGTAGTTTGCATGCATGGTATACAAATTATATGGTTGTAATCTATAATGAAAAAAAAAAAAAAGATAATATATATATTGTTTTTATAACCTTGTAAAATCCACAGATAAGTAAGAAGGGGAAAAAACAGAATAATTAAAAATATCTAAGAGACCCCTAAAAAGTAATTAGTTACTACTGCTGTTGCATTCTGTCAGATGGCGCCACCGTCGACCGTCACCCAAAATTTAACGTTGGGCTGTAAATCCTTACTGGCACTGCGGGCTGCTGCTCAAGTGTGCTCATCTCAAACAAGACCTGTCGTTGGTTATATGTTAGGTTACGGTGTATGAACAAATTGCTACATTCCGGTATGTCTTTCAGAGTTTTAACTTTAGAGAGAATGTCACTACGATGCTTGTCATCCAATACCTTAGCTCTGAAAATGTGTCTCTGCATTTACACATTTGATGTCAGTGAAGGCAATCTCCGAATGCAGCAATCGAGCAGAGATTGTCCTTGCCTCATTGCTGGCTTCCTCACATGTATTTGCAGTGAGACTTTTCAGAATTATAGTGTTTACGTTTCTCTCTCTCTAACCTAAGCTAAATTTATTTCAATGTTATCCAATGCCTGTACGATGAGCAAGTGTTTACTTAAGTATTATGGTCAATAAGATGCATTATTCATGATCTTTTCGGTATTATTGCAGTTTCAACCAATACACCGCACGTAACTCTAAACTATCTCAGGGTCTAGATGATACTGTTAGGAGCATTTCTAGCCCCATATTACACTGTTTACTTACTTACTTACTTGATTTACTTGGTGTTGTTTAGAGGTCTATGCCTCAGTCGTGGTGGTCCACCGCTGCTTCCTGACCTGGTATCCCGACTCATTAGGTCTACCTGGTCTGGCACTGAGTTTGATGACCTGCAGATCGCCGTGTAGCCTGGCACTGCAGGTTCATCAGGCACTGTCCTGAGGAATTTATCCAATCCAGACTTGAATCTTTCCACAGTGCAGCCAGTGATGTCCCTCACTTCCTTGGGGAGGGTATTGAAAATTTTGGGCCCATCGTGAGTAAGGCTGGAGGCCAGCAGGGTCTTGACTTTGGGAGAGGCACCGGATGGCAGGCTCCTCCTGACACACTTGCGGCCCGTCCTTTCATTGACATGGGCTTGTATTGTTGAGGGTGTGGGGTCGGGGATTTGTTTTTCCAGCACCTTCCAGATGTATATGGCTCTGTATCTATCCCGTCTCCTTTGTTGAGAGTACAGACCCAGTTTCTGCAGGCGGCTCCAGTAGGATGTGTCCCTCATTCCGTTCACTTGTCTTGTGAAGGACCTCTGCACTTCCTCCAGCCGCTGTATGTCCCCACGCTTGTGTGGTGACCACAGCTGGCTGCAGTAGTCCAGGATGGGCTGCACCAGGGCCCTCCAGAGGGTCAACATCACCTCTGGCTCCCTGGTGGCAAAGGTTCTTAGGATCCAAGCTGCCATTCCTTTGGCTTTCCTTACTGTCTCTGCAATATGGTGTTGGAAGGAGCAGTCCTCGCTCAGAAACACACCCAGACATTTCACGTGCTGGCGTGGGGTAATCTCCAGTCCTCCTTCAGTCATTATCTTGGTTCCTTCCTTAATGTCCTGGGCCACTCCATGTCTTAGCAACTCAAATTTATCTTCATTGAATTGCATATTGCTTCTTGTGGCCCAGTCATACACCAAGTTGAGTTCTTGCTGCAGGTGAGTTACGTCTGCAGCGCTGGTGATGGCCCGGCTCACACTGGTGTCGTCGGCAAATGATGAGAGGGTTGAGTCTTCCATCCTTTGGCTGATGTCTCCCATGTGTATTAAGAAGAGAAGAGGGCCCAGGACTGAACCCTGGGGCACTCCACTGACCACGTCAGCCTCTTCTGATTTGTGACCATCTACTACCACTGTCTGTACTCGCCCTGTGAGGAAGCTGTGTAGCCACCTGCCCAGTTTTCCTGTTATGCCGAGCTCATTTACCTTGTAGAGGAGGATGCCGTGGTCGACTTTGTCAAAGGCCTTGGCAAAGTCGAGGAACACTACATCGACATTCCTACCTTTCGCCAGGTTATGCAGCACCCAGTCGTAGTGTTCCAGCAGTTTGGAAAGACAGGATCTGCCTTTTCTGAAGCCATGCTGGTTTTCACTGTATAAGTTGTGTGTCTCCAGGTACTCCATAATTTTATTCCTGGCACATTTTTCAAATATCTTGATAAGGTGGGAGGTGAGTGCCACTGGCCGGTAATTTTTAGCCAGGCTTCTGTCTCCACCTTTGTAGATGGGGCAGATTTTTGCTTCTTTGAGCAGCCTTGGCACAATACCTGCATCCAGGGAACACCGCCAAAGTTTATGTAGCAGTCGTGCCAAGGCTTCACTGCACTGAAGGAAATTAATAATAAGATCGGGACAGTCAAAATAATGTCGGAGCGGTTAGGTTAGTTCCAAGGGGGACACAGCCCCCTGATCAGGATAGATTTCTGGTTGTGTTTGAACAGTGTCCTAGCGGGGGTGGGGGGTGGGTGTTAGGTTAGGTTAGGGCTTGGAATTTATTTATTTATTTATTTTTTAGTATTGCTTAATTCATTGTTTTTCTGAATTTGTTGCGATTTCAGATTTCAGAGTATGGATAGGGATGACAGTTTAGGTTAGGTTAGAATAGTGTCAGAGTGAGATGATCCAGGGGGGCGCATTCCCCCTTTTAGTATAGGTTTCCGACAGTGTAATATGGAGCTAGAAATGCTCCTAGATCCTGAGACAGTTTATAGTTACGTGTGGTGTATTGGTTGAAACTGCAAATTTACCATACTTTCTAACATCAGTATATATGAAAATGAATGCCACTTTTCATTCCAGGAATGGTGGTCTAAATAACATTTATGATGGAGAAGGTAGTGGGCTTTAATGAGCCTGGAAAAGATGAAGCATTGTGAAGGTAGGGTGAGGTGAGGTGCTCCAAGATGGAAGACTCCCTGCTGGAAGTGGTGGAGGGAGAGGTGATGATAATGAGGGTTAGTATCTCACTTGACAAAGGTTGGCTGTCTAATATTGATTATGTTATTGTACATTGACTGTCAATATATAGGATGTGTTCAATTATAGAAATATCCTTTCTACTGTACTGTACTGCATAATGTCATAATTTCATGTTTGATTTTGTGATTGAAATATGATGTAGTTTTCATCTTATCAATAATTGGCTTATCAAATAATCCTTTACCAGAGTGCATATAGTGAAGAATTTTCTGATCTGCGAGAACAAGATGTATGGAAGGTGTCAAGACCCCCCGAGGTGCGCATCATCCTGGGGCCACACCACTCCCAAGGGGGCACACTTCACGCCCATGTTAAGGTGGTGTTGAGGATAATTACCACTGATGGATATCCTAATAAGTAAGTCTTATTAACACCCTTCTGATAAAAGGCTTTCATGCAGTCATGTAGTGCAGCGCTCCCTCCAATTTTGCGGGTTCCAATTTTGTGATAGTCCAATTTTGCAACCGAGACAAATCTCCATCTCTGCAAGCCCAGGTACAGTAAAATGGTCATTTTAATTAATTTTCTTATGGATGATGATAATGTTTATGTTTTTCTGTATTTTTCTTTATTATAGGAGGTGTAATTACATGTACAAACAAAGGCAAAAATATGACTAAAATCACCATAAGGTTAATAATTCCAATTTTGCGAATTTGAATTTTGCGGCCTGCAATATCGACCAATTTCACAAAATTGGATGGAGCACTGTACTGGTTGGAAATTTTCACGCTAAAAATGAAATCTGGTTACAAAATAGGCAATATAATTTGGCCATCATGTATTACTGTACTAATTGTTTAAAGTGACCTCTATCAGAAATGAAAGAATGATAGTGTGACTGAGACTTGGGTGTGGAATGAAGGACAATGGTAAAGAATCGAGTGGATGAAATGAGTTACCTGTGAAATATCTGTGGTGTGAAAAGAATGATAAAAGTAATGAAAGTGTGTATAACAAATTGACTAGCTATGTTTAGTAAAAATCTATTACTATATACCAGGCTGTTATCACCATACAAGGGGGTAACCAAGGCATAATAGGTCTACAAATACCCATACACACATACATATACACACATACCCATACACACACATATATATATACACACATATCCATACACAGATATATATACACTCCTCTCACTTAGTCCCTAGGCTTAGTGAAGGTGATGGAATGAATGTAAGTGTAAGTTTTACAGGTTTAAAGGTAATATGATTAGTGTAACCTAACCTAACGCTAACCCTAACCCTAACCTAACTGAGTATTTGATTGTATTCTTACAGAGCAGCAGCAGTTCATATTGAATCGTTTAATGGCCTCTCTGATAAGGAGGTAGAAGAGTTATACAATCAGCTGCACAACAAGGCTTATGAATTCTCACAAAATGGAACAGTTGTTATGTTGGAACTTTGTCAACATACTCAGGTAAAGTACAGGTCAAGAAAAGTTTAATAGTGTTATGGTATTTAGATTGGTTTGCATATGCCTTATTTCAATTATATTTTGGTTTGTATATAACTTATTTCAATTATATTTTCATCACATGTTTACAAGCTGAGAAAAGTCACATTTATCACAAGAGAAACCTGTTTTATTTGACAGTATTGTATAAATTAATTGTTTTATTGGCAGTATTTATCTTCCTCATTTGCAGTGCAATATCTAATATGTTTTGTCTCTTTTACTCTCTCTCTCTCTCTCTCTCTCTCTCTCTCTCTCTCTCTCTCTCTCTCTCTCTCTCTCTCTCTCTCTCTCTCTCTCTCTCTCTCTCTCTCTCTCTCTCTCTCTCTCTGTGTGTGTGTGTGTGAATTCAAATTTTGCGGCCTGCAATGTTGACCAATTTCACGCAAAATTGGAGGGAGCATTGTACTTTCAATTTTCTTTATCCTTCTGTTTAGCCTTACAACTGTTTGCCTTGTTTTGTTCAGAACTACTTGAGTGAACACGCCAGGCCTTACACTGACAGTATTTATGATGAGATGGTGGCAGGACAGGAGTCTCGAAGGAAGGCAGATCAGAAAGCTGAGCAGGAAATTCAGAGACAAAAAGAAATACAGGAAGAAGCACATCGCAACACGATGCAGGAGGAAGTTGCTAGGTAGGTCAATGGAATGTGTTTTGGCGGTATTACTGATGCCAATGTCACCATTGGCCGGCACACACACACATACACACCTTCAAAGAATCCTAAGTTACAATTGTGAATACTCATATTCATCAATGCATTCTTTACAATGCTTTACAATTAATTTACATGTAATTTTTGTGTAAGTTTGCCATGTGAGTAACAATCAAGTTAACAGTGGTACAGTAGCATGAGTGGTACATAATGTTAGATGGATAGCCAATTAATATGTAAAGTGCCAATCCGTTGTGATCATAATGTTCATACGTACATAGTCTATTTCAGATCCATTTGTAAAGGAGCTCAAAAATTAATTGATTCTCTTTTTTTTCTATATGATTAACTGTTGGTGCCAGTGGGCTTATGGAGGCACAGATGAACTTGCCTCGCCTGTTATTTGGCGTAGGTTTTCAGATTTTTTATAATGACGCCTCAAATGTTTAGGTTCTCGTGAATATGTTGAGAACGTGCGAGGCTAATCGCTGCTACAGCCTCAGATACATATAACATTGTAAGTCCCGTCTGAGGACAATATGGCAGCAATTTGGGTAGTTCTTGGCCACTCGTCGGTGATATCAAAGAATGAAAAGTGGTCAGCAAATAGCAGGGATTCGAACCCGGGATCCTAGACTCTAGACCCGAGCGCTAGACCACTGTACTACCGATATAAATGCACCTGAATATTTGCAGTTGTAAATGACATGTGTATAGTGTTTGAAGGTGTGTTGTGGTGGTATCACTTTGAACTGGGATATTAGTTTGAAGTGATACACCAGGTCATTGCTGAAATTATACTTAACAATTATTGCAGAAAGCAGTGTATTTTCACTGGTACAGGTAAAAATAAACAGATAGTTGCTTCAATGAATATAAAACTCAAACCAAACCACAGACTGCAACTGATGTGTTGACCAAGGATGGGAAGACAGTGATGTGTGTAAACATCAATGGCTCATCTCATATTCAATGTTCATTGTAACATCTTTCTACATTGAAATGTCTTAATTTTATTAATATAAACTGTTTATATAGGCATGATTTGTAGAAACATCCGTTTATTATAACCTACCTGACTGTATCTGTCACATGCTGTATTAATTTATCTATCTATATACAAATGACAATTTCTATAAGCTGTATAACTGCATTTGAATCAGTTAATGAAATTCAACTCATTATGATTATAAGATAAACTGTAAATATATATTCATTTTTGTGGCTACAGAACATAGAAAAGTTAATTGGGTTGCCATTTAGATATCAAGGAAAATGATAAATATGAAAATGGATTTTCTTCCCTACATCTATTCTCCTTCATCTTTTGTGTCATAAATAAGGTAAAGTGATACCATCCAATGATTGATTTGCTTTCCTATACTTGAATCCCATGCTACCTTTCCTTTCCCATACCTCCTGAATGATTAATATTGGTCTGTAAATACATAATTACAAATAAAAGATGTGACTCTTTGTTAACAGGAAAAAAGAGGAATTGAAAGAAGAAGAAAGGCAGAGGCGAGAACGTAAATTCCAACCCCTGTTTATGGTTGACAAAGGATGTGAGCGTCAGCAGCAGACTGGTGACTTGGTGCTGGAACCTGCATCAGGCAGACGGTAGGTTGTGTTACACCTGCTTGGGGAGGAAGTGTATCAGATTAACATCATTATTATAATATTTGATTTGTGTTATATATTAAATTCATATCACATGCAGTTAATGTTTATCTGTTGGCTATGAATAGTGGAATACAAAGTAAGGAAAGGAATGGATTAGTTGATGAAAATATTTGAGTATTTTTCGCTGTGATGAAAACTGCTCCGCTTTATATTTCAATTCCACCGTCCTACCATATAAGGTGCCTGTGTGGAAAGGGGGTAAAATGGAGATAAGGTTAGCCTACTAATTTTGAGGCACGGACTATATATTTCTGGGCAAAATATGATGAGGATAGTATGGAGATAACATTCGCATCCGTCTTCTCCCGAGGTTAATACCTAACGTAACTTAACCCACGCTAATGTTATCTCCATATTATCTGGAAATGGAAATGTATGGAGCTTGGACTAAAAAACTGATGTCACAGTACACAAAGAGAAAGGAAACAAGAATGTAGAAATCACATTAATATTACATCATTGGGTTGACTTGGTAAGGTATTTGGTAAAATCCTAAATAAGAACTTGCACAGGATTATTAGAATAGAATTAAATGAGTAACAGAGAGGGCTCAGAATGGGAGTTAGATAGGTAGGTAAAGCTGCAAGCATTATGATAAATGATTGATAGAATGCTACAGAGATGTTTTAGCAGAATTCGATAATTATATGGGTAGCATTTTCCTAGACTAGCAGAGTTGAACTGATAAAGTATAAATATCATCTTTTGACTCAGAAGTACACC
Organism: Cancer borealis; assembly: GCA_036785275.1. NCBI lineage: Eukaryota > Metazoa > Arthropoda > Malacostraca > Decapoda > Cancridae > Cancer > Cancer borealis. The sequence continues at coordinate 23,928 of JAXIVD010000768.1, read as the reverse complement.
AATTAATTGTAAGTGTTTTCCCTTACAGAATGAAGGGTCGTTCAGTGTCTGAATGTAGTAGTGAAAGTGGGTCAGGAGAGCAAGTGATCCATTTTAATGTTACAGGCAAACAGGAGCGTGTAGTAGTTGTTGAGGGTTGCTTAGGGAGTCGTGTTACTCAGGGCTGCTGCATCCTGGAGGCACACCACAAAGGATCACTTGATAAATGTGTTGTTTATCAATGGAACTTTAAACCAAAAAGAACTGCAAGGAAAGGAAGTCGTGTTAAATTCATCGAAGAAAATCAATTTGAGGAATTACTTTCAAAACTCACTGTTGTCGAAAAAGAAATGACTTCTTTACTACGCCTGTCACATGTCAACCTTATCCATTACTTGGGAATCAGAATCTATAATCGGCCTAGTGAAGGTATACAGTTGTGTCTGTTGCAGGAATATGTGCGTGGTCTTCCCCTCAAATACTACATTGACTGTCACATACCTCTAAACCATAATCCTGTCATTAGGCATATCACAGAAGGAACTTTACAGGCTCTAAATTATATGCATCAAAATAATGTTGTGCATAGAGACCTTAGAGATTCTTGCATATTTTTGGATGTGACGTGTCAGAAGGTGAGAGTAGCTGATTATGGAATAGAAAGAAGAATTGGTGAAGTGGTGTCAGAGTTTTATGAAGCCGATGTGCTGTCGGCCTACCCACTCTCCCTTGGCCGGGGTGGCAAGAAGGGTGACGTGTACCGCCTCGGCTTCATCATACTCTCCCTCATCCTTGGAGAGAGGGTCAAACAGGTACAGTTCTCATAACTATTTGAAATGATTGAGCTTGTGTTGACTATATGTGGCAAAAAAAAGACAACAATTATCTGATGAAAATTTGATATAGTTTATTGAAGAGTTATACAATATTTTGGTTCCACAGATTGTGCCAAACATACCATCCTCTGTGAGTGGTGACCTTCGACACTTTCTTCAACGGTGCCTTGAGGTTAATGAGCAAGAAAGGTGGACTGCACAAAACCTCCTTTCTCATGTGTTCATAAGCAAAGTTGCAGAAGACAATGTTCATGATAACAACAATGATGCAAACAAAGTGAGTTGATTAACATTGATGATTTATTTCCATGTAGATATTAGTTGGATATTCATTTAAACCTGTTTCAAATATAGGATTATGTATAGAAGAATGAAGGGAAAAAGGCAATTTTACAGTGTTTGTATAAACTCTATGAATACTATTTTCTATCATTAACTAATTACTGTGATATATTATATCTTGAAGAGTATACTACTGAGGATGCTGCAGTTTCATGTTATTTAAGCGTCATGATTCTCAAATTTTATACAGATACACAAATTCTTAATACCTTACATTTTTTGTTTTCTTCTTAGTATTTTAAAGTTATGCTTAATCCCTGATGATTAGTGTTTCCCAGACCTGCCTTGTGCTGTAAGGTAAAGTGTTGGCACACGCTGTAGCTGTGTGTGTGTGTGCATGTGTTCATCTCCCGTCACATTGGCCCTTGAGCCTGTGGTGGAAATTAATCTGTTACCCTGGAACAAGGATATCATAATTCTTAACGAGGATATCATAATTCTTAGTAGGGATATCATAATTCTTAGCAAGGATATCATAATTCTTAGCCAGGGTATTCTTAGCAAGGGTATCATAATTCTTAGCAAAGATATCATAATTCTTAGCAAAGATATCATAATTCTTATCAAAGATATCATAATTCTTAACAAGGATATCATAATTCTTAGTAAAGATATCATAATTCTTAGTAAAGATATCATAATTCTTAGCAAAGATATCATAATTCTTAACAAGGATATCATAATTCTTAGCAAGGGTATCATAATTCTTAGCAAAGATATCATAATTCTTAGCAAAGATATCATAATTCTTAGCAAAGATATCATAATTCTTAGCAAGGATATCATAATTCTTAACAAGGATATCATAATTCTTAGCAAGGATATCATAATTCTTAACAAGGATATCATAATTCTTAGCTAAGATATCATAATTCTTAACAAGGATATAATTCTTAGCTAGGATATCATAATTCTTAGCAAGGTTAGGTTAGGTTAGGATAGCAAGAATATCCAGAAGCTAATTGTCAATGAGAAACAGCGGCAAATTTTTGGAACCAAGTCAACATATATGTTGTGGTTTTCCCTTGTGACTCGTTAGCTTCTCTTTCTATCATGTTTGTTTTCCTTAAGGTGGAGAATGTGACTTCAGTTTCATTCATGTGTAGAGTAATTTCTTTGAAGTATGCATAAAAAAACAGGAATACAATTGAAGTGGTTTGATCATCTTGAGAGAATGAATAATTTGTGAAGAAAATGTATGTGAGTGAAATTGATGGTCTTAGGAAGAGAGGAAGGCCAATTGTAAGATGAAAAGATGGGGTAAAGGAGTACAAGCATGAAGTATTTACTGATAGAGGAGGAGGGATTGAACAACTAAGGAGGGAGTGTGTGGATAGGGAGAGGTGGAGGCTCTTGGAAGGATAGGGTGAAGAAGTTACTGATAGAGGGGGAGGGATTGAACAATTAAGGAGGGTGTGTGTTGATAGGGAGAGGTGGAAGCTCTTCTGCATAGTCATGAGATGTTAGAAGCTATAGATAGATAAACCACAATTAAAGTTGAGGCCATTGATATGTATTTCAGCATATTCTTTGATTGACATCTCTAGAACAAGGCTAGGTATGACAATAGTTAGTAGCGAAATGGTCTATATGTTGGAAAAATGGTCCAGCATGAAGCCTTTTTCTGTAGTTACTGTATTAGGTAAGTGTTCATATATGTATTAGCATCCAATTGTGTGGCATTTCCAATAATTAATGTGTCCCAATGCTAGTACTGTGCAAACTGGATTAATGAACTTTTACTGAATTTAGTGCTAGAGGTAGAGTCTATAACTAAAGGGAAGTAGTCAAGACAAGGTACGTGAGGATGGCATGATTCTCCCTTCCCCCTCTGCACCTTGTTAGTTTATAGGAGAGTATATAGAGTAGGGGTTTCCAACACTACTCACTCTGTCCCTTTTATCGCCTTTTACGAACAGCAGTGATTATGTTCGTAGGATTTTTGTAGAGTCCCCATCACCAGCAAAAATAGTATTAATTAGTTATCTCATTTTCAGCTTTCTCCAGTCATCAGTGAATCTCAAGATAAAGAGGAAAAGGGTTCCTCCGAGGTAGAAGTAGAATCCTCATCTGATGTGTTACTGTACCTTCCATCCAACCTGAGAGGACACTCTAGGCTGGACCAGGAGTATGTTGTCCTTGAACTACTGGGACAAGGTGGATTTGGTCATGTTTTTAAGGTGAAATGTTTGTGGCATCCTCGTTGGTTAGTGGTTAAATAAAGATCTGTTTGATAAAAGGGATTGTAATCAAAGTATTTGAATGAACTTTGTACCTGAATTAACTTGCAAATTGGAAAAGTAATTAACTAATCTTTACAGGTTCATAATAAGGTTGATGACCGAATCTATGCGTTAAAAAGGATTCGCTTGGATCAACAAAGTGAAGTGGTAAGGAGAAAGATCATCCGGGAAGTTAAACTGTTGTCATCTCTCAACCACGAGAATGTTGTCCGATATTACACTTCTTGGATTGATGAGTTTGAACAGGTAAATAAATCTATTGTAACAAATATTCAAGATTAACTATGTATTACTAGTCATTATATTGGGGCATTGGTTGGTTCAGCTTTTTGGGGCCAAAGTGAAATATAGTTTTATATTGCTAAAAAATGAATGATCAGATAGATAATGTTCATGTAGACGGTCCTTCAGAAGTGCGAGTAGCTGCTTACATTACTTATACAATGGGTCACCCTTGAGATGTAGATTACCGGGATACATCAACTAGTACAGGTTGCCTATCAATAATTCGGCAATCAATATTCCCATTCCATCAGTTTTCCAGCATGAATTTCAGAGCACTGTTTCAAATTTCCTGAGTTGGCGCATCACTGTTTTCGGGAGGCGCTGTTTATGTTGGTTTATTTTGGTCCCCTTATTATAGGAAGGATATAGGCTCTTTGGAGGCAGTTCAGAGAAGAATGACAAAGATGATTCAGGGGCTGAGAAATTTACTCTACAAAGATAGATTAAAATGTCTTAATCTCCACTCCTTAGAGAGGAGGGCAAGAGGGGATATGATTGAGGTTTTCAAATGGGTAAAAGGAATTAATAAGGGAAACATTGATCAAGTTTTAAAAATTAGTAGTCAGGATAGGACACGTGGAAATGGGTACAAGCTAGAAAAACTTAGATTCAGGACAGACATAGGTAGATATTGGTTCACTAACAGAGTGGTGAACGATTGGAATAGGCTGGGGAGACACGTGGTGAGTGCTGAGTCAATAGGTAGCTTTAAAAGACAGTTGGATGAGAGTATGGATAGAGATAACAGGTGTTATGGCTAAATATTGGATTATTCCAAGGATGGGGGACAAGGAACTATCTCGTATAGGTCATCAACTGGCCTCTTGCAATCTCATCAATTCTTATGTTCTTATGTTTTGATGGCGCTGTACCCAGAATTAGCTGTTTGCTCACGCCGGATTATTGATAGTCAACCTGTATTAATAATCAGTTTGGGTTCCCATTATAAGTTATGCCATCTATTTATAGAGATTTTCCACTTCGGGATCATGTTTGTGTGAGTTTGTAGCATACCTAAATGAGTGATGAATTCAAGTGATGGTTTATAATTAATATTAATTTTATCATGTTGCTATTTGCAGGAGAGTGAAGAGGAAGAGGCACAAGATACTGTCATAGATTCATCAACCTCAATTGACATCAACATAACAGCGTCTTCATCCGTCCATTCCACGTGTGATTTTTCCAAGGATCTAAGTGATGTATCATCCGATTAGTATGAATTACGGTACAAAGTCTAGGGGTCTAAGGGTCTAGGGGTTAATGTGTTATTCATATTGGTCTGGAGGATCACGTGCTGGACTTGTGAAAAAGAAATATGTTGCTGTATATGGGAACAGACTATAATGTGTGCAAGGTAGAATCTGTCCAAGTTTTTACAGAAGTTATTAACAAGAAATTATTTTACATTTTCTTGACATGGATTTTAATTTCACTTTTTATTTTTTTACATCAGTGGCAGAAAACTCGGACTGCAGCATTTTGTTTTGTGATCAGCAAGCTGAATTGTGTTCCACTGACTTTGATGAAGAGAGTGATGATGAAGATGAAGACGATTGGTTAATGGAAAGTTTAAGGTGAGTTAACTTATAAGACATTGTGTCATTGTGTCAACATATTCAAGAGAGAACATAAACATTTGAGGTGTCACTATAAAAAAAGAAAATCTAAAAACCTATGCCAAATAACGGGCAAGAGGCAAGTCTATCTAGTCTATAAAGCCTATTGCTACCAACGGTTTGTGATGTACGAAAAAAAATTGTCACTACAATAAATGTTGTGTTAAAGGATTCCTTTTTCAAAACTTTTCCAAAATGTTGTCCTCTCCATTTTCTTAAATCGTGACTGTTCTATTAAAGACACTTAAAAGTAGACAAGCATTCATGGTTATATGGAATGAATGTCAAAATTATTTGCATGCAACATGAATATTAGTAGATAATCTTACTTATTCATAATTGTATTTCTCTTTAACTTAAAGTCTCACTGTTATATACACATATCACACTAGAGCAAGCTGAGACTACACAAGCTTGATATACAACATAACCTTACCTTTTGCAAGCTCGATTATCTCCGTTTCAATTTTTATTCGGTTAACTTGAGACACTTCCCAACATATCACAATATCACACCAATCACTGTCAAGGTAACCACATTATTACCTTGACTTACAGATAGTGTAATGTATTATTAGTTGTCACAATCACAATACAGGTTGACTATCAATAATCTGGCATGAGCAAACACGTAATTCTGGATATAGCGCCATTAAAACAAACATAAACAGCGCCTCCCGAAAACAGTGAGGCAGACACTTTGGTAGACAAGCTCTATGTGGCTGGGAAGGGAAAGGAGGAATGACCTATTTGTCTTTTTCTGAGTACTACTGCAAAAAAATGATGTTATTAAGATTAATAAATAGAAATAATGGTGAATAATTAAAGTGGATAAAATATAAAATCTAACGACATACAACAAAATTTCTTGTATCAGTTTATATTCCAAACCTTATAATTTCAGACCAACATTTGAGGAAGTTGGAGACTCTGGCCACATAGAATTCGTCTCCTTTAAAGAGGAACAAGATCAATCAGGACCCAAGCTAGACTCTGTGGATGGTAATGTATCTATTCCGGCTCAATCCAAAGTGAAGAAACTCAAGTTCCTCTACATTCAGATGCAACTTTGTGAAAAAAGCACATTGAGGTAATATTAGAGGGTGGGATTGTCTTCTTCTAAGGGAGAGTAGCCATTGAAATTGTAGTAATAATGTTTTGTGGAGGTGGTAAATATTTATTTGATATTTATGTTGCACCTTGTTAAAGAAGATCACTTAAGGCTTGATATGTGTGTAAGTTTTATTTATGGTAGATAGTGTGTCTGCCTTAATTCAATGCATCCACATTAGGTCATGTTTCACTTACTCTTCCCCTCTTAGCAATGAGTATGATAAATTCTTGATGCTCTATAACCGTGATTGGTGTGAGGTGGCAATGATGTGGGAGAGTTTAGCATTAAAGAGTAGAGTACTATGTGAATGTTCTACCAAGCTTGTCTTATTCCTGCCTGCTTCATTGTACAGTCGTAGGTGTGGTGCTTTCCTTTGCAAAGTACTATTTTGATTTTTTTTGTTATTGACTTTTTAAGAAGATTTTTCAGTAATTGTATTTTTACTGATGATTTCAATTTTGTGGCCTTTGCATTTCATTATTGCAGTAAATTTCCTTTCAAGAAGCTCAATGTAATGTAATAATCTTAAGTATGTTTGCAATCATTTTTAAGCTTATACTCTAAAAAATAAATTGAAATTATGAAAGGTAAGAATGGTTCTACAGTAACTGAATTAATCTTTTGGTATTCTTTTAACAGACAAGCAATTGATAATGGGCTGTATCTTGATAGTGATCGCATGTGGAGACTATTGAGGGAGATGGTGAATGGCCTTGATTACATCCATTCTCAAGGTCTGATTCATCGAGATCTGAAGCCGGGCAACGTTTTCCTTGATTCTACTGACCACGTCAAGATTGGTGACTTTGGACTTGCAACGGCAGCAATTAAAGCAAAAACAACAGTTGGTATGATCTCTAAGTCTGATGTGGAAGAAAACAAAGATACTTTTTTAACAGGTCAAGTTGGTACTACTTTATACATTGCACCAGAAATCACTAAAGTAACTGGAAAAGTAACCTACACTAATAAGGTTGATATTTACAGCCTAGGTATCATCTTCTTTGAAATGGTTTACCCTGCACTAACAACAGGTATGGAGAGAGTCAAGGTTCTCTCTGACCTTAGATCGCCTCAGATCATTCTGCCGGATGACTTTCCCAAAAGGAAAAACTCATCACAAAGTGACTTGATACACTTGCTGCTACAACATGACCCTCAAGCTAGACCTTCAACAACAGACATTTTAAAATCACCACTGTTGCCTCCTCCAACAGCTGAAGAACAGAAGTTTGTAGCAACTTTAGAAGCTAGATTGCAAAATGTTAGATCTTCTGATTATCAAGAGATTCTTAATCTTGTATTTAAACCTTCTGCTCAACCAGAATTAGAGGCAACATTTGAAGTGAGACATGAATGTTCTTCAGACTACTGGCATTACTGGAAGGGTCATTACTTACAATCACTAATAGCTGCAATATTTAAAGCTCATGGTGCAATATGGGTTCCAAATTCATTTTATATTCCCAAAGGCTCATTTTATACAGACAAAGATAATTTACTTACCCTCATGGCAAACAGAGGAGAGTTAATATCAGCCCAGTATGAGTTAAGGTATCCCTTTGCTCGCTTTGTTGCGCGTAATAAAATAACGTCTCTAAGAAGATACTGCATTGACCGAATTCAGCGAGCATTCAAGGTGTCAGGAATCCATCCAAAAGAATCCTTTGAGTGTGCATTTGATGTTGTATCTTCAAAGAGAGAACTACCAGAGTCTTCAGCGAGAGTCCTTCTTGTTGCTCAAGATGTTATACAACAAGTTATACAAAGGAGAAGTGATGATGTGTACATTCGTGTTGGCCACATGGACTTAGTGCGTATCATTCTAATGTACTGTGGAATAGAGGAACACTTACATCCTCAAGTGTTGTCACTTCTAAAGGTAAGATTATAATGGAGTTTGATCTAAAGTATTGACTCATTATATATATCAAAATATGAACTTTTGCACATCACCATATGCTTTTAAATGATCAAACAAGATGTACCAATTGGCACTTTCTTTTGGAAATTGTGTATATAACTGATAAAAAGAAATGTAATATTTAGATTCCTGAAAATTTCTTGTGTTTGGGGTTAGTTATTGGAATGTATCAAGGCATTTTATGACGAAGCAAGTGCATATGTGAGGATGGATGGAGAGTGTGAGTTTATTTTATAGGAGTGGGAGTGAGACAAGGATGTGTGATATCGCTATGGCTGTTTGATATTGTAATGGATTTCAAGTTCAAATGGGTAATGTATGTGAAGAACCTAATTTTACAGTGCATATGTGAGAAGGAAAGAAATATAGGTGGTTGACTTTAGTGTGTGTTATAGGGTGAGTGGCAGTAGTAGGAAGATGTAAGGTAGTTTTAGGAGGAGAGAGAATGGAGGAAGTGATAGAGTTGAAGTATTTGGGAACATCAGTATGTAAGCATGGAGAGATGAAAGGAGAAATAAGAAAGGGTTGTGAAAGGTAGGTGTGAGAGGAATGAAAGATGGGAATTGGTGCAAATGGAGTGAAGTTTGGTATAGTGGAATGGGTGAAAATAAAGACTTTGAGGTGATTTGGTAATATTGAGAGAATAAAGAGTGAAGAGTTTGAGAAGAAGCGAGTATATGTGAGTGAAATTGAGAGTCGTATTAGAATAGGAAGGATAAGGTAAAGGATTACATACAGAAAAAGAGGTGTTGATAGAGGGAAACTGAACAAGCAAGGAGGGACATAAAAGATAGGTGGAGGTGGAGGCTCTTCTGCCATAACCATTCTCTTAGGGAACAAATGCGTCAGGGACAACAGATCGATAGATTTTCCAGCAAGTACCTTATAAGTGAATACATTTATATTTTTTTTTTGTGAAAGAACAAAAATCACAACGTATAGAACCTAAGGCAAAATGTATGTGCATGTGTATTTAATTGTTTTGTAATTGGTTGAATCCCTTTACCATTGAACAGGAATGGAACACAGCCAGAATGATGCTGGATACACTCATTGAATACATGGTTGAACTGGGTGTGTCCAAGTGTTCAAGTGAAATGTTAAAGGGTTTCCTGCACATGGATGGTCCCTTGGAGGATGTCATCATCACAGTTCAGAATAAAGGTGTTAGTTCACGCCGCAAGGCCATGGCAGGACCACTCAGGAGTGTCTTGGCTCATCTCATGGAAATCAGAGAAACAGCAGCAATTATGGGAGTCAAGGTGAGATACTTTTTTATTTTTTTAATCAAGGTATTATGAAAAAATGTTGCCTCTTTGTATTTCTACACCACAAACTCATGAATTGTAAATTGCAAAGAAGTTAATGTGACTTATCACCATCACCACTCATGGTTAATTCCTTTCAAATTAATGGTGGGATTAATAAGCTTATATACTCTTGGAGTATAAAAAAAGGAATGCCACTCACCAAAAATAATCACCAAGCCAGATAAGAATCCACAAATACACACCACAAAAAAATACCCAACCGCCATCATGAAATTTCTTGTTTGACTGTGAAAAAAATTTACTATTTATTTATTTATTTATATATATATATATATATATATATATATATATATATATATATATATATTTTTTTTTTTTCATTAAAAGGGTACTGGCTAAGGAAAAACAAAAATACAGTGGTACCTCTTTTTTCGAACACCCTTTGACTCGAACAATTCCCAATCCGAACAATTGGCGAACACATTTTGTCCTCCAATCCGAACGCGGTCTTGCAAACACACGCGGCGGCCGACGCCGCCTTCCCGCCAATCGGCCAGTCTCGCTTGCACTTCTCTACTGTGAACACCTCTCTCTCTGTTGTGCTTGATATATTTGTATATTTTCTTGAAATTAGCCCTCATTATGGCTCCCAAGAAAGTGAGAAGTAACAGTGCAAGTGGTGGAAGGAAGCTGACGCGCTATAGTATAGAAATGAAGAAGGAAATAATAGAAAAACATGAGAGAGGAGTTTGTGTTTCTGACCTGGCCTCACAGTACGGGATGGCCAAGTCTATGATCTGCACATTTTTGAAGCACAAAGAGACAATAGAAGCTGCTGATGTGGCTAAAGGAGTGTTTGGTAAATCAATTTAGAGTGTTTGGTTTGAGGAGTGTTTGGTAAATCATTTTATTTTTCATTTAAAATAAACTGAAACGGATTAATTGTTTTTACATTAATTTCAATGGTAAAAATTACTTCCTAATTCGAATTTTCTCAATTCGAATAGCCGAAAAGAACGAATTAAATTCGAATCAAGAGGTACCACTGTACATAGAACAACTATTCATTATGACAGTTTTAGAGTTTAATTAGGTCTATCAGATGCTGCAATGATATTTCCAATATCTCTAATAGCTTCCGAGAAAATTAGAACGAAATCTATTTTTTGGAAAAATGATACGGTTTAATTTTACTGAGTAATTATTATATATAGAACAAATATTCACTATGACAGTTGTAGAGTTTAATTTGGTCTATCAGAAATTGCAATGATATTTCCAATATCTCTAATAGCTTCCGAGAAAATTTGAACGAAATCTATTTTTTGGAAAAAATATATGGTTTAATTTTACTGGGTAATTATTATACATAGAACAAATATTCATTATGACAGTTGTAGAGTTTAATTCGATCTATCAGATATTGCAATGATATTTCCAATATCTCTAATAGATTCCGAGAAAATTAGAACGAAATCTATTTTTTGGAAAAAAAATAGGGTTTAATTTTACTGCTTAATTACTGTACATAGAACAAATATTAATTATGACAGTTGTAGAGTTTAATTAGGTCTATCAGATGCTGCAATGATATTTCCAATATCTCTAATAGCTTCTGAGAAAATTAGAATGAAATAAATTTCTTGGAAATAAGATATGGTTTAATTTTACTGCGTAATTATTATACATAGAACAAATATTCATTATGACACTTGTAGAGTTTAATTAGGTCTATCAGATGCTGCAATGATATTGCCAATATCTCTAATAGCTTCTGAGAAAATTAGAACGAAATCTATTTTTTGTAAAAAAAAGATACGGTTTAATTTTACTGCGTAATTGTTATACATAGAACAAATATTCATTATGACAGTTTTAGAGTTTAATTAGGTCTATCAGATGCTGCAATGATATTTCCAATTTCTCTAATAGCTTCCGAGAAAATTAGAATGAAATAATTTTCTTGGAAATAAGATATGGTTTAATTTTACTGCGTAATTATTATACATAGAACAAATATTCATTATAACACTTGTAGAGTTTAATTAGGTCTATCAGATGCTACAATGATATTTCCAATATCTCTAATAGCTTCTGAGAAAATTAGAACGAAATCTATTTTTTGGAAAAAAAGATACGGTTTAATTTTACTGCGTAATTGTTATACATAGAACAAATATTCATTATGACAGTTTTAGAGTTTAATCAGGCCCATCAGATGCTGCAATGATATTTCCAATATCTCTAATAGCTTCCGAGAAAACTAGAACGAAATCTATTTTTTGGAAAAATGATATGGTTTAATTTTACTGCGTAATTATTATACATAGAACAAATATTCATTATGGCAGTTGTAGAGTTTAATTAGGTCTATCAGATGCTGCAATGATATTTCCAATATCTCTAATAGCTTCCGAGGAAATTAGAATGAAATCCATTTTTTGGAAAAAAATATACGGTTTAATCTTCCTGGGTAATTATTATACATAGAACAAATATTCATTATGACAGTTGTAGAGTTTAATTAATTTTATCAGATATTGCAATGATATTTCCAATAGCTCTAATAGCTTCCGAGAAAATTAGAACAAAATCTAATTTTTGGTAAAAATATATGGTTTAATTTTACTGGGTAATTATTATACATAGAACAAATATTCATTATGAAAGTTGTAGAGTGTAATTAGGTCTATCAGATATTGCAATGATATTTCCAATATCTCTAATAGATTCAGAGAAAATTAGAACGAAATCTATTTTTTGGAAAAAAAAAATTTGGTTTAATTTGTCTGCGTAATTATTATACATAGAACAGATATTCATTATGACAGTTGTAGAGTTTAATTAGATCTATCAGATGCTGCAATGATATTTCCAATATCTCCAATAACTTCGAGAAAATTTGAACGAAATGTATTTTTTGGAAAAAAAATAGGGTTTAATTTTACTGCTTAATTATTATACATAGAACAAATATTAATTATGACAGTTGTAGAGTTTAATTAGGTCTATCAGATGCTGCAATGATATTTCCAATATCTCTAATAGCTTCCGAGAAAATTAGAATTAAATAAATTTCTTGGAAAAAAGATACGGTTTAATTTTACTGCGTAATTATTATATATAGAACAAATATTCATTATGACAGATATAGAGTTTAATTAGGTCTATCAGATGCTACAATGATATTTCTAATATTTCTAATAGCTTCCGAGAAAATTAGAACGAAATCTATTTTTTGGAAAAAAGATAAGTTTTAATTTTACTGTGTAATTATTATACATAGAACAAATATTCATTATGATAGTTGTTGAGTTTAATTAGGTCTATCAAATATTGCAATGATAATTCCAATATCTCCAATAGCTTCCGAGAAAATTAGAACAAAATCTATTTTTTGGAAAAAAGATACGGTTTAGTTTTACTGCGTAATTATTATACATAGAACAAATATTCATTATGACAGTTGTAGAGTTTAATTAGGTCTATCAGATATTGCAATATTACCAATATCTCTAACAGCTTTTGATAAAATGAGGAGGAAATGTATGTTTTGGAAAAAAAATATGGTTCTATTTTACTGCGTAATTATTAGTCATAGAACAAATATTCAAAATGACAGTTGTATAGTTTAAATTGGTCTATCAGATGCTGTAATGATATTTCCAATATCTCTAATAGCTTCCGAGAAAATTATAACAATCAATTTTTTGGAAAAAAGATACGGTTTAATTTTACTGCGTATTTATTATACATAGAAAAAATATTCATCATGAAAGTTGTAGAGTTTAATTAGGTCTATCAGATGCTGCAATGATATATCCAATACCTCTAATAGCATCCGAGAAAATTAGAACGAAATCAATTTTTTGAAAAAAGATACAAAATTATTAATTATGACAGTTTTAGAGTTTAATTAGGTCTATCAGATGCTGCAATGATATTACCAATATCTCCAATAGCTTCCAAGAAAATTAGAATGAAATTATTTTTTGGAAAAAAGATACGGTTTAATTTTACTGCGTAATTATTATACATAGAACAAATATTCATTATGACAGTTATAGAGTTTAATTAGGTCTATCAGATGCTGCAATGATATTTCCAATATCTCTAATAGCTTCCGAGAAAATTAGAACGAAATTTATTTTTTGGAAAAAATATACGGTTTAATTTTACTACGTAATTATTATACATAGAACAAATATTCATTATGACAGTTGTAGAGTTTGTTTAGGTCTATCAGATGCTGCAATGATATTTCCAATATTTCTAATAGCTTCCGAGAAAATTAGAATGAAATTTTTTTTTTTTTTTTTTTATAAAAGATAGTTTAATTTTACTGCGTAATTATTATACATAGAACAAATATTCATTATGACAGTTGTAGAGTTTAAGTAAGTCTATCAGAAATTGCAATGATATTTCTAATATCTCCAATAGCTTCCGAGAAAATTAGAACGAAATATATATTTTGGAAAAAAAACACGGTTTAGTTTTACTGCGTAATTATTATATATAGAACAAATATTCATTATGACAGTTTTAGAGTTTAATTAGGTCTATCAGATATTGCAATGATATTTCCAATATCTCTAATAGCTTTCGAGAAAATGAGGAGGAAATGTATATTTTGGAAAAAAATACGGTTCTATTTTACTGCGTAATTATTAGTCATAGAACAAATATTCAAAATGACAGTTGTAGAATTTAATTAGGTCTATCAGATGCTGCAATGATATTTCCAATTTCTCTAATAACTTCCGAGAAAATTAGAACGAAATCAATTTTTTGAAAAAAGATATGGCTTAATTTTACTGCGTAATTATTATACATAGAACAAATATTCATTATGACAGTTTTAGTGTTTAATTAGGTCTATCAGATGCTGCAATGATATTTTCAATAGCTCTAATAACATCCGAGAAAATTAGAACAAAATCTATTTTTTGGAAAAATGATATGGTTTAATTTTACTGCGTAATTATTATACATAGAAAAAATATTCATTATGACAGTTGTAGAGTTTAATTAGGTTTATCAGATGCTGCAATGATATTTCCAGTATCTCTAATAGCTTCCGAGAAAACTAGAACGAAATCTATTTTTTGGAAAAAATATATGGTTTAATTTTACTGGGTAATTAGTATACATAGAACAAATATTCATTATCACAGTTGTAGAGTTTAATTAGGTCTATCAGATATTGCAATTATATTTTCAATATCTCTAATAGCTTCCGAAAAAATTAGAACGAAATCAATTTTTTGGAAAAAAATATATGGTTTAATTTGACTGTGTAATTATTATACATAGAACAGATATTCATTATGACAGTTGTAGAGTTTAATTAGGTCTATCAGATGCTGCAATGATATTTCCAATATCTCCAATAGTTTCTGAGAAAATTAGGATGAAATCTATTTTTTGGAGAAAAAAAAAAGGTTTAATTTTACTGCATAATAATTATACATAGAACAAATATTCATTATGACAGTTGTAGAGTTTAATTAGGTCTATCAGATGCTGCAATGATATTTCCAATATCTCTAATAGCTTCCGAGAAAACTAGAATGAAATAAATTTCTTGGAAATAAGATACGGTTTAAGTTTACTGCGCAATTTTTATACATAGAACAAATACTCATTATGACAGCACAAAGAGACAATAAAGGCTCTTGATGTGGCTAAAGGAGTGTTTGGTAAATCAATATAGATTGTTTGGTTTGAGGAGTGTTTGGTAAATCATTTTTTATTTAGTATTATTTTTTTAAATAAACTGGAACGGATTAATTGTTTTTACATTAATTTCACTGGTAAAAATTGCTTCCTAATTCGAATTTTCTCAATTTGAACAGCCGAAAAGAACGAAAATAAGTTCGAATCAAGAGGCACCACTGTATGTAAAAAAAAAAAAAAAACTGCTAACGTGTCAACTCTAGATGGCGAGAAGTCACCAAGGCATACAATGGCCGGTTCATTATTTTTTGTAACTTCCAGTTGTGGGCGCGTCAGTAAATTTTGCCGGTCCGTCATTCGTCATTCGCCAGTGGCCTGCCCGCCAGTCCGTCATTATTTCAGGCTGCCCCAGTCCGTCAGTTGTCAGTCCATCACTCTGTCATCGTTATTTTAACCGCGCTTCCGTCATCGCTAAATCATCACTATCACGTCTATCAGTAGACACACTCCTGCACCTGCTCCTGTCTCTGCTAAGATATTTATCCATGATCTATAAAAGTTGAGAAATGCAGTGAAAAACAATTTAAACAATGTTACTTCACTTGATGAAACACGGGTTGGAATACTAAAGCCCCGTTCACACTACAGAAATTTCTTTTGTAACAAGTTGAAACTTTTGAAACAAGTTAAAAACTTAAAACTTAAAACTGCACCGCAGAAGCGGAGAGCTTGCGACAGACAATCTTTCATTACAAAAGCCAGCAGGCTACTGATATGACGTAGCGCAGTCACGTAGAAATTTCTGTAGTGTGTCGTCTTTGCTTTTCGGATTAGTGACGGTTCGGGTGACGGCCGAAAATCGCTTCCGTCGGCGCTTATTCCGTCAGTGTTTCAAAGTTTCCATCAGTCGTCAGTCCGCCAGCGAAATGGGAGTCCGTCAGTGACGGACTGAAGGACCTTCCGTCGGTACTGACAGACTGCCCACCACTGGTAATTTCTATCTTTTATTTAAAAAAACATTCATATTGACATATGTAATTGGTAGTAATATCTATTAATATCTATTTGTTTTAGCCTATCCCATTACTCGACTGTAATTGACTTAACATCTTTTCTACTCCTATCACAGCCACCTCTCAACACATCAACATAAGCAGGGAGGAAGTAATCAAAGAGATTGACCGACTCAGTAGCACTAAATCACCTGGGGTAGACTTTGTCTATCCTTGGGTACTAAAGGAATGTATAGTTAGTGGGAATTTAACAGATATCTTTAATAAAATCAATAAGCACAGGAGAGGTATCCAGCTTATGGAGACAGGCTAACATAGTACCGATATTTAAAAAGGGGTATAGGAATGAAATGTCAAATTACCGGCCAATTAGTCTAACATCAGTTATAGGTAAAATGTTAGAAACAATTGTAGCAAAGAGGATCCGAGAACACTTAGAGTTACATGAATTGATTACCGACTCTCAGCATGGCTTCACCAAAGGTAGATCTTGTCTTACTAATCTCTTTAAGTTTTTATAGGACAGTTTATGAAGCAGCGGATAACGATGATAATTATGACGTCATATACCTCGATTTCAGTAAAGCGTTTGATAGAGTGCCGCATGAGACTACTAAGGAAAATAAAAGCACATGGGATAGATGGTAAGGTGTATAACTGGATTAGATCATGGCTCAGTAACAGGAAACAGAGAGTTGTAGTTAATGGCAAGAAATCAAATTGGGGGAAAGTAATTAGCAGGATTCCTCAGGGGTCTGTGTTAGGTCCACTGCTTTTCATAATGTACATAAATGATTTAGACACAGAGGTGAGCAGTAACATTAGCAAATTCGCAGATGATACGAAGATAGGGCGGCGGTTAGGCTCACAGCGAGATATTGAGATATTGCAGAGAGAATTAGACATGTTGCAAGAGTGGGCAAAGAAATGGCAAATGAACTTTAATACTAGTAAGTGTAGCATTCTCCACATAGGAAGGCACAACACCAATAATGGAAATACTTTAAATGGTACAGGTTTGTGTAATCTTAACTCAGAAAGGGATTTAGGGGTGTTAATTAGTCAGGATCTTCGACCTAGAGAACAGTGCAACAGCTCTAGAAATAAGGCAAATAGAATATTAGATTTCATTTCCAGAACAGTAACAAACAGAATATCAGAAGTAATTTTGAGACTTTATTTAACTTTATTTAGATTATGCGGTTCAGTTTTGGTCTCCTTACTACAGGATGGATATAAATAGGTTAGAAGCCATACAGAGAAGAATGACAAAGATGATACATGGGATCAGGAACTTGGATTATAAAGATAGATTAAATCGCCTTCAGCTACACTCACTAGAAAGATGCAGGTTGAGAGGAGACCTAATTGAGGTGTATAAATGGGTCAAGGGATTCAATAAGGGAGACATAAGTAAGGTACTCATAGTTAGTGGTCCAGGTAGAACGCGAACGAACGGTTACAAGCTAGAAAAATTCAGGTTCAAGAAAGAAATAAGGAAAAACTGGTTCACAAATAGGGTAGTAGACAAGTGGAATAGGCTCAGCAGTCATGTGGTGAGTGCAAAATCTATAGGTTGTTTTAAGAATAGGTTGGATAAATTCATGGACAGCGACGATAGATGGTCGTGGGTGTTTTTAGGTTCACAGGAGCTACCTCGAGTAGGCCAACTGGCCTTTTGTAGTCTCCTTATATTCTTATGTTCTTAACTTCTTTTTTTTTTCCCAGTCACTTGTCTTGTATAAGCTTGAATCACAATTATTGATACACAACAGATTTATTCATTCTGTTTCTTCCAAAGTCTTGCCAGATTAACCATTTTGCTGGACCAATCATATAACTGCAATCCAGTTTTTCAATATTTCAACTTTTTTTTGTGTTGCTATGGACTAGTGTTTACAATTGACAACACTACTGACACTTGCATCTGTGTTAGAAGTCATAGCTAAGGTGAAGTATGAACAGTAAGTTATGACTCAACATTAAGGAATGACCACCAAGGTGTTGTGTGTAGACCATACAAGGGTGTGTGTGCCCCCTCATGCCATGCCATGCTGCTAGTGGCTGTATAGTATACACACACACACACACACACACACACACACACACACACACACACATAACACACACACACACACACACACACACACACACACACACACACACACACACACACACACACACACACACACACACACACACACACACACACACACACACACACACACACACACACACACACACACATACACACACACACACACATACACACACACACACACACACACACACACATACACACACACACACACACATACACACACACACACACACACACACACACACACACACCCCTGGATAAAGAAGTGACCGGAAGCAACAACAATACATGGTTTTAAAATGAAGCTAGATAATTATTGGGACAACAGAGACGGGATAGCATGAGCTTAGCTCTCCCCCCCGTATGCTACAATTAGGTAATACACACACACACACACAGACACACACACACACACACACACACACACACACACACACACACACACACACACACACACACACACACACACACACACACACAGTTGACATATGAAGAAAGATTGAGGAAGCTGGAACTTCCTATGCTTGAGAGGTAGAAGAGAGAGAGGGGACTTGAAAGGAGTTTATAAATGGTGAACAACCTGGATAGAATTGATGGAGAGTTGTTAAATCTGGAGACCAGAAGTACAAGGGACATGGAAAGAGGCTGAAGAAGGGAGTGTTGTATCAGGGACATCAAGAAGTACAGTTTTCCGCACAGAGTGGTCGACACCTGGAATGAATTAAGTGGAGATAGTGTAAATGCCACCAGTGTACACAGCTTTAAAGTTAAGTTGGAAAAAGTAAGATATAAAGACGGACAATATGAGATTACTCCCTCCATAAACCACAATAGGTAAATACAACTAGGTAAACACACACACACACACACACACACACACACACACCTAACATAACGTTACTCATTGCATCGCAGGCTGAAATCTTGTAAATAAAAAATTACATTTATAAGCCACATTTATACATTATCATAGTGTGATGTAGATGATAAAAGAACACAGTGGTATTTATTAATAAAGAATGTGTTTGATTTGCCAGTTTGAGATCCATCTTCGTCCCTTGATGGTGGCTGATGCGAGTCTGTATAGTGGTGTGATGTGGCAGTTTTTGATGGATGTTAACAGGAAAAGGAAAGTAACTCAGGACCTGCTGGCACAAGGAGGCTCATATGAACACTTGATTCACCAACACAGGTTAGTCATTTCTAGTCCAGAGAAAAAGAGAGAGAGAGAGAGAGAGAGGGGGGTGGGGGGAGGGGGAGAGAGAGAGAGAGAGAGAGGGGGGTGGGGGGGAGAGAGAGAGAGAGAGAGAGAGAGAGAGAGAGAGGAGAGAGAGAGAGAGAGAGAGAGGAAGAGGAGAGGGAGAGAGAGAGAGAGAGAGAGAGATTAATTATACAATCATATTTACATATTGAAGTATGTATCTTTTTTTCAGTTAATCAATTTTGTGTTGCAATATTTATTTGTAAACATGTATGGCATACTTTGAAAAAATTTCCCCCAAGATTCATATAATTGTATGAAAATAGTGCTTGGTGTATTTATCTTTAGCACCAAAAGGTTGTGTGGTGACAACATATAATCTTTGTATTGTTATCTTCCCTAGAATGGATGGTGCTATAGTGTATAGATTTTCTGTAGTGTAATAATGGCATTGTTTTGAGCACCATTGATGAGTGTATGTTTTGTTATGCACATTCACTACAGCGTTTCCTCCAATTTTGCGGGTTCCATTTATGTGACCAAGACTAATCTCCATCTCTGGAAACCCAGCTACAGTAAAATGGTCATTTCAATTAATTGTCTTATGGATAATGATAATTGTTTATGTTTTTCTGTATTTTTCTTTGTTGTAGGATGTATAATTACATGTATTTGTGTACAAACAAGGCCAAAAATATGACTAAAATCACCAATTCAAATTTGCTAATTCAAATTTTGCGGCCTATAATATCAACCAATTTCACACAAAATTGTATTTATTGTATTTTATCAGGTGAGCAGTGATGATTTAATACCTCTTTCCTTGATTTAGGAGTCAATTAGTGTTTGCAAAGAAGACTGGAGAACTGCCAGCAGCTGTAGGAGTGAGCTTGTTTCTGGAGAAGTTTCTTGGCTGTGTGGAGGATGTGAAGGATTTGGTGGCTGCTGGACGTGTGGAAGTTTCTCAGATAGTTGGTGGTAAGCTTACTGACTTCTGTTACTTTTGGTAATTCCTTCCATTAACGATGAAGCTAAAGGTCGGCCTTCGCTCACCACCAGTTATTCCATCTTGTTCCGTCCTATCCCTGGTGAATTTGAGGCAGGGTGTTGTGATGGTGGCTGGTGTATCCTGTTGAGGTCTTTAGTGGGTGAAAGAGTTGTGTGTTAGCGTCCTCACTTGCTGTATCTTGTTGCTGGTTCCTTGGATGTAACAGAGTCTGCCTCTGCTTTCTCGTCTTGGGCTTAAGGGTGTATTTTTTGACAAATTTTTTTGAAACACACATATTACTTTTTGCGCTCAGTGTGTGGGGAAGGGTCTGAACTGTCAGACAGACAATTTTTTCAGCAAAATTTAAAAATCAGCCTCACTAGAGCAAAATTTAAATGTCCCACGGTGTTGCGTCGCTGCCTCACACGTGCCTCTCCACGTGGTATGATGGTGACACTGGTATTATTCACATAAATCATGTTATAAGTTATTTTCTTTTTCCACATTTTGCCATTTGGCATCCCTCTTCTCTCTGCTGTGTGTGTATGTGAGGGAGCATGTGGCTGGCGGTGACTCCACCAGCCACCTTCCAAGAGGTGTGTGAAGAGAGCTACCCAAAATCCCAATGAGTTTTTGCACTTGAAGTTGTGGAATAAGTGTCCTAATAAAAAAACTAAGGAGAAGGACCAAAAATATCAAGCAGGAGACTTCTAGGAATAAATCTGGCAACAAAGAGAAAGGAGGCGCCTTCTGACACCCTCACCATTGAGTGACTAATACCTTTTTGAAGGGGGACCAGATGCCTATTCCACTACTAAAGTCAATCAGTTGTGAAGTACTTTATATATTTATTTATTCATTTATTTTTTCAAGCCCCTCTGGTGACCCTCAAAAAAATCCTCATGATCCTCATTTGGGTCGTGAACTTGGGGTTGGGAAACACTGGGTTATAGTGTATATTTCTTCAAAAAACCTGCTCTCACTTCACCTGAGTGTGTAGTAACATTATTTTCAGTCACCCTAGTTAGAGTCAGGAACAATATTATCATTGCTTATGCATTCCTGGAACCCAACATAAAGTCACAAAGGTATAAGATCAGAAAACAGAACAGTAGTTACAAATGAAATACCTTTGAATCATCACTCGTATATAAATATCTGCATATACTTAATGTAAATAGTAGCATACTTGTACCATTATTAATTATGATTTGGTTAAAACAGGTATTTCTGGTCTTTTTGGGTTTATTCATGTTCCATATTACAATTTTAAAGGAATATAATAATTTTTATATTTATTTTTAATTTTTTTTTTTATAATCTATTTTTGTTTTACATCAAAAGGGTACTGGCCAATTGACAACAAAAATGCATGAAAAGTAAAACATATTTCTGCTGATGCCTAGAATTATGCATCACACAAATAACATACATGTTTTTGCCCATGACAGCTTACTAAAAGTGTACTGATTGTTAACTGCACAAGTTTGATGTTTTTTTTACCATGTTTCAGGTTTAGGTTGTGGTTCTAGTGTTGTGAGTGTTCTGGTGTGTGCTATAGGACACAAACAGTTGAAGGACCGTGTCAATCTCTTCAACAAATTTAGAGAAGCAAAAATTAATGTAGATCACTGTCATTGTTTGGTAAGCATCTGCATAGATCATGGATAAATGTTGATATAAATTGAGTAGGATATCTTTCTGAATGTCTTTAATATGGAACACTAATAATGAGTTATATTGATCAATTGAAACTCAATATTTTCTTGATGACAAATCCAGTTATGTTATGTGATGAAGCATATGTATCTGTGTTTTGAAAGTAATACCTGCATAATTTTCCTGGTAATACATACATATATGAGCTAAATTACCAAATATATATATATTTTTTAACAGTGCATATCTAAGGTAACAATTGTTTGTGTAATTTGCAGACCCAAAAGGAAGCCGAGTCAGTTATTGAAGATTTATGTGTGTCCAATGTTGTGATGATGACCAGCTCGGACAAGGCTGATGTTAGGATCTGTAATGACCCAACGAGCCGCACTCTAGAGAGGAAGATACCTCTTGAGAAAGTTGTTGAATTTGTACTTAAATATTTGGGTGGGAATGAAGTAACACTACCCACTAATTATTCAAGAAGTGATTCCAAATCTGCAGGTACAGACACAGATTAGTAGTTATAGTAGTTTTGTAGCTGCATTATCATGGTATGAAACCTGTATTCTAGAGAATGTTAAATGTTAATGTTAATTGATTCACACAACACAAGTTTGGATTTTTGAGTGTCTTAAAATGTAAGCTGGATAGGGAACAACTTATTATTTTTGTAATTTTTACTGCTCATAATCTTTACAAAATGTATAAAACGCACATCACACCAACTCATCATTCCAACTAAGGCAGTTTATTTTTATAGCGGTGGTGTATATGTGTGCTATGTGGTAATTTTATCATAATTTTATGTGGTATTTAATCTAGTAACACGTACACCATGTTGGAAAAACGGGTACTGGCTAAGGGACAACAAAAATACATTAAAAAAAAAACCCGCTCATGGCCAGACCCTGACAGTAGGAGAAATAGAAGCAAAGGGTGGAGGTCCAGTTAACATTATAGGTGTCATGACACTATATACTTTAGAACATATACTTGATCAAAATGTCAATGAATTACTACTAGGGATCTGTTTCAGGTGTGAGTAACACGGAGGAGTATCCGCCTCTAGTCATACATTACATTACCAAAAAGCAATGTAAGGTAAAGGATGCACCTAAACTGGACTCACAGGCAAGTACACAGTGCAGTTTGACCTGACCTGTTTAACAATGTTGTTTTATACTTATTACTATTTGACTCATAGATAACTTTCCTTCGGTTCATATTAATTCTGAAGACACATATTGCAAGTTTGTATTGATTTTTATAACAGTATGTTTTTTCAGAGAGCGAGAGAGAGCATGGCATTTTCGTTGAAGCAATATATATATATATATATATATATATATATATATATATATATATATATATATATATATACACCGTATTTTACGGCTTGCAAGACGCACTTTTTTTTTTTTTCCAAAAAAAAATACTATGTAAAATACTTGTGCGTCTTCCAAGACAAATGTTGTTGTATTGGCTCGCCTGATAGGGACGTGGATTTGTATGATGTCATTACATTATGAGGTTAAATTAAGTAACTATTCAATTCAGCCTTTTATATGATATAACCTCAGTACTTGCTTGTTACAAGTATTTCCAATACCATAAACCTTCCTGGAGCCAAGCGGGAGCCATTCCGCTCGAGTGATGAATGTAAACAAACTC
>JAXIVD010000767.1:104099-122581 GCA_036785275.1 Cancer borealis | reverse complement strand
ATGATAATAATAATAGTGATGATAATAACAATAATAATAGTACCGGGATTATATTCATAGTTGATGAGGCATGACGCTTGTCCCCAATAAAAAGTCAGGCTACCGTACTGTTGTGAAGTTCTGAGTGTTGATAAATTAATATGGCACTAATGAAATCCAATTCCATGTTGATGAATATGAATAAGAAACAATTTACTGATAGCCAATAAGAGAGTAAGAACAGTTGCAGCAATGCGGTGGTTTTGTTGAAGCAAAGATCACTTGGA
Organism: Cancer borealis; assembly: GCA_036785275.1. NCBI lineage: Eukaryota > Metazoa > Arthropoda > Malacostraca > Decapoda > Cancridae > Cancer > Cancer borealis. The sequence goes on along the minus strand of JAXIVD010000767.1, from coordinate 122,315 downwards.
ATGGGGAAGTGGTATCTTTTTATCTTATTATTGACTAAGGGGTAGAACGTTGCATTGATAATATTAAACAAGGTTCCACGTATTGCTAATGCGTGACAGTTACATAATGTATGGTGTCAGCATGTGGTGGTGTGGAGAGTAGTTGTGGAAGGTGTGCAGCGTTGAGATGCGTGGAACCTTTACTTGGTGGGCCGCACCTGTGAAGGACACGTAAGCTACACACACAGCTGGGTCCTAGGCAGGGTCTTCCTCTTCGACTTGGCAAGGACAGCACAGAGAGAGAGAGAGAGATCGTGGCATCCTTTGTTTTACGATTACCTCAAATGGTTGCGATTGTCTGGGAAACTGACTTAATCATATTGCTGTTACTGTGATGCAAAGCAAGGCGCCACAGGTCTGACGGGTTAAATGAACTCTGTCGTGGTGGGGTACAGGCGGGAAGACAGTCTCCCATTGGTATAGATAGGACTTGCTGGTTTTGGATTGAAAGTATAATAGGTATTTTGGCAGTATACATCAGTGTATTTAATGTATCAATAGTAACTATTTTCTCCTCTGCTAAAACTAAGGTTCAAGGGATTTGAGATATAAAAGAGTTAGACAAAACAATGCTTACACCTTTTCCGTGCATGTGGCAAGAACTGAGACTGATGATATCTTGCATAGTGTCGTGTACCCTCGTAGCATTGTTCATGAAGCGACTGAATTATTTATTCAACTTGTTCTTATATGGATTTCTTCAATACGAGCACGTCAACTAGCTATACGTCCTTGCATGTGTCTGTGCCAACCAAACATACGTAATTTGCACTCAACTCGCGGCCACGGTCGACCTAACGCGAAATTGAAGATTATATATTAGGAGTGATTTCAAGCCTTAACGAAAGAGATGGATAAGGAGGAGGAGGAAGAGTAAGATATACAAGGTGTATGGGAGTACGATAGTATGAAGAGTCATGTGCCTGGAAGTAGGGTACTATGCCCACTTTCGTAACGATCCCATTTACGAAACTAGTTTATTTATTTTGGCATGTCCCGGAACTGGATAAGATACCTTAGGCCTATACATTCAACTATCACAGTTTGTTATTCTCCAACAAAGCTAAACAGCCTTGGCTTGTGCAAGGCAAACATACAGCGGAGTTGCCATGCCCCATTCACGTCTCACCTTGACACGTTTGTGCTTGACACGAAGGAAGTGATCTGCAGCAAGGCCTATCCACGTAGCAGGAAGTATACAGACCCTCCAAACGTTTAACTGAGTCTTTGTTGTCCTCCACTGAATTTAAAGTAACAAATAACCATTCGTTATTTACTTTGTATAATGTTACAATGATGGCAAAATTTTAATGCCGGTAGGGAACCATTTTGTATAATACTCGTGTGTGTGTGTGTGTGTGTGTGTGTGTGTGTGCGTGCGTGTGCGTGCTTAGCTAGCTAATGATAAGTAGTGATTATAAGAGACAAACGAGGAAAGAGTTCCGCTTTCGTTCTCATGGGAAACTTATTTCCATAAAGTAAAACAAAAAAGTATGAAGAAATTATTTAGCAGTAGTTTGATAATTATTTTCTAATATAATGACTCATTATAATTTCAATTTTTTTCATATATTTCTCAATTCCTTACTTAAGTTATCAAACATTTGTTACTATCTAAAGTGGATTTGCTGCATGAATGTATACATGTTTACAATGAAAAATAATGAACATCATTTCAGGAGACTGTGTAATCAATTTCTACATATACTATAACAAGATTCAGCGATGCATGAATGTTTTAATTAAACGTCCTGAGTTTGAGAAGGCGTAGTAAATGCATTTCCACGCTAATGGCTCACTCACTATTAAGCCTTCAAAGTATTGGTGAACAGGAGGGTAGAAGGTGCTGTTGTTGATTTCAAAAGATTTGATCAATTTATTGCAACCAAGGGATGACAATCCTAATTATTACAATGAGTCTATTATTTGATACAGTGGCACTTGTATCTTGCAGGGCACGTTTTGCAGAAAAAAAAGAAAAAAGTAATGGATATAAAAAATAAACCTTCCTGAATCATTACCTCTATTAACCTACCTTTCCCTTCCTTCCTTCTTTCCTACCTTCGTGAATAAATATAATCATTACCTCTTTTAACCTACCTTTTCCTTCCTTCATTCTTTCCTACCTTCCTTAATGAATATAATCATTACCTCTTTGAACCTACCTTTCCCTTCTTTCCTAGGCCACCACCTCCCCAAAGTACATAGTTCTGGACTGATAAATATGATATTCCTGTGTTCTATTCTCAGGATATATGGTAAACTCTTTCACTCATTTGAAAGCTTTAAATGATTCTTCAAAAACAGTGCATACAACATACAGAATTATTTATATTAAATATTTTGTAGTCTACAGCATCCACCTAGACATATCAAATCAAGAGTAATATTATAACTTTGGGATTTATGTGTATACTTCCAGTTTTTTTTCATGAACAGTATCAATAAGCAATTAACTGTTCTAAATAGTTATATACTATCCAAGATGACGTCTAGAAAAATATAGATGATATCAAATAAATTTTGAATTAGTTCTACTATATATTTTCATACTTTTGAATAAAACATTCTGTTTGCACCTCTGGCTTCATCTTTTTTCAGCCACCAAAAGAGGTCACATTTCAGCCTCTTAAAATAAATTACTCTGGCAAAAGATCATCTCCAATATCCTCATCAGCAAATTCATCATCATCTTGCTTGCGGCGAAGACTTGTCTTTGGTCTTTCTTGAAGAGGCCCAAGTGGGTCAACATAGCTGCTGTCTGTGGAAGCAAAATAGTTCTCTTAAAGTCATGCTGTTTGGCTTAAAGTGATGCTCTGAACCATTACTAATATTTAGCATCAGACGATGAGCTTTTAATAAGGTCAGTGAAATCAATGTAAATGATGCAGAATGCATACTCTATATTGAATTAATTTACACATTATACCTCCCACTCGCAAAAAAAAATGGACAGTTGCAAGCATATAAATGACTTGACTTGAAAATCATACGATAGAAATGAGCATGATACACACCAACTTCTTTGTTGGATGGAATGTAAGGTTCAGTCCCATCCAGATCATTAAGGGAAAGGCGTGTTGCTCTGCCACCACTGAGTGCAGAGCCAGGAATGCTGCGTGCACTTCTTGCACTTGGTCTGGAACATAGTTAAATATATATATATATATATATATATATATATATATATATATATATATATATATATATATATATATATATATGCATTATGTATTGCAATAAAAAAAAAACTCATCAAAACAGTAAAATCAGAGATAGAACTTGTTTTTTTTTTAATGGATAGAAATGTGGCAAAATGAAACCTAGATTAACAAAACTCTATGCTGTTTATGTATTATGTATTGATATTATACACAAATGAGTAAAAAATACAATTTAAACCTTAATGAAAAGGTGGAAAGTGTATTTAAGGAATTTCAAAACAGAGGAACAGTGAAAACCAATAAAAAGGGAAAGGAATACATGATAGATATATGAAGAGGGAGACATATGTGAGGACCACTCAGAGGAAAATATTTTTTTTTATATATAGTATTTGTGACCCAAATTGGGACAAATAGCTAATTTGTGTTGTTAAACAGCATGAAAATATCATTTAACATTTTATTTTCTAAATACAGAAAAAAAAGAAATATTAAAACTACTGTAATAGGTACACCAAAACACTAAATACAACAACAAAGCAGAGATAAAACTATAGTGCTTGTTTCAGTGAGTGCAGTTCAGCAGTTAAGGGGAAGCTTTACCTGGTGCCTGGGCTTTTTGGAGGTAAAACTCCAGACTCCTCATGACCTGAGATAGCTGAGCTGCTGCGAGAAGCACGGGAGGAGGATCTGGAGGACCCAGGAACAGGTGCTTAAGGTAAGAAGCTGTGAACTAGGTAAACATAGGCTGGCCACATGGTAGAAGTGTGATGAAATATGCTACAAGAGGAAGATGATGCATGTAAAAAGCATCAGTGATATCATGAGTATTACAGGATTTTGCATTTTACTATCAAATAAGGATACTAGATTATTACACCATTAAAAAGGTGCCACTAAAATAGTCCAAACACAAGTTTTGGATCAAAGAGTGAGAATTCAAACTAAGTACTTGTTGTAGATAATGCTACAGATTACAAGTAAGCTAGGCTGTTTTTTCAAGTTACTATGACAATTGAAAAATTTATTTGTACAAAGTAATGATGTACTTGGATTATGTGATTCACTATTCATCAAGAGTGATATAAGTAATGAATCATAAGAGTAGTCAGTCCCTAGAAGTGTACTACTATCTTCATTTAAGATGATTTATAACTAGTTTGCATTTCTTTGAATACAACCCAATCCCTTCACTTTCCACAGTCTTTTCTTTACCATTTTCCAGAATGGGATACAGTGGAAACATCTATTGTTATTTCAAAGTCATAAAGCATAGCCATTGCATAAGGTTGCTTTGTACGGCAAATATCTATATACACTGTACATATGACCTAACACTTACTAACATCAAAGGAAAGTATCAGAGGATCAAAAGTTTTTCTTTGATAAACATTAGTGTGTTTCTTCAACTCAGAAATGTCCTACTTGATCATTTGATGGTTACTACAAGAGGATCATTTTCCCAAAGGAAAAGGTTGAGCAATTTCACCATTAATGAACCAACATATTTCATTTAAAACCTGTTTTAGATGTAATTTTAAACCTGTTTAATATCATAATAGGAGAAATCCATTTTTCTTTTAAAATTGATCATACACATACTGTTCTCCAAAGATCATGCAAGTGGATGGTTTCTAAATGCTTACTTTCTGGACACAGTTCAACAAAGTTCTGAATAACACACTCATCCAACACTGCTTTTGCAGTATTACGATGTAGCTGACTAATGTTACAAGTAAAGCATAAGAACAGTAATCTACATTGTGAAAACACTATCATAAAGCAGGGATTCACTAACCTGCGTGATCCTGGCCGTGATCCACTAGTGGCCCTGATGTCTCTCTGTTCTTGAACTCTTTCCACTTTTTTCAGTTCCTGAGCATATTCTGTGGCTTCCTTAAGACCTAGGTCACTACTCAGTCTTATAAGTAATTTGAGACCTATTAAGAAAAATTATAGTTTAATTACTCTTGCCCATTTTTCATCTTTTTATGTAGCAAACACATGTAAATCATTCAGACACTTGTTCCTTAAAATTCCATCACGAGACTAGCCATGATAGAAGAGTCTACACTTGCTTTCATTCACACATTGCATTCTTGCACTTTCCAGTCCTTTTGTTCTTCTATCGTCTCTCTTTCTAAGGTATTCTCATGTTCTGACAGCAAGTGAAAAATATTTGCAAAAATTGGGCTATAAATATTCATAAAAAAAAGAAATGTAAAATTTATGTTGGAACTTTGTTCTAGAACTCTCTGGTAAATGTTTGGATTCTCATGAATAGTTTTACTCACACTCAATGTTCTCAGGAAACCGACGATTTATCTGCTTGTATGTCTGAAGTGCCTGCTGATAGTTGCCTGATCGGCGGTGGCAGGCAGCAACCATGAGTTGCCATTTGGCTTCGTCTGGCTGCATGAGTGCTGCTCGTTCAAAATAACTAATGGCCTTCTCTGCAACCTGGTGCTCAATGAAGTATGATCCCAGCCAATCTATTACCTCTAAATTGCTTGGGAAGTAGCGATATGACTGTAAAAGTAGAAGAACAGAAAAAATTTATCTTAAAAGAAATAAAATTCACACTGTCTTTATATATACTGCACCACATCTACCATACCTACATCAAAATAATATTGGTAAGCTTGTTGTTTGTCCCCTTCTGAGTCAAAGATCTGGCCCAACCGCTGATGAATGTGTGGGTCGGTGGGCACCAGCCCTAACAGCTGCAGGTACCTGGGGAAAGTAGGTTTCATTCATCCTGAATGGACACAACTATTCATTATGTTCCCAAGAGTTGTCTACTGATAGAACTATTTAAGAAAAACAAAACTCAGTTAACTCTCACTCCATTATTTGACAACTTGTAATAGTAAATCTAACAAGTTACACTCCCATTCACTTGTTCCTTTTTCAATTAAATCAATGTTGTTCATTTTGATAAAACTTTGTACTTTGAAGCTTGTTGAGACTTTTCTGGGGCATCATTGCACAAAAGGTTGCATCCTCATGGCAATTCAACAGGAAGCTTAAATTAAGAAGTCATATAAATATCTGAGCAGGTAGAGAAACAGGTAATTAGGAATAAGGGATTGTGTATGTACAGATAATTAATCAGGGCAAAGGCTGTAAAAAAAATCTTACCTTAAGCTACATACATACAAATGTTCTTTTGTGTATGCTTAAAACCAAAATGTAAACATGAAACTCAGATTTTTTTATAAATGTGGGAGAGACGGATCATTTGGTGACCCACCATTCAGATGCTTGATCATTGTCCTGCAGCAGTTGGTAGAGGTTGGCAATCTGATAGACAACTGGAGGGTAGTTGCGTACTATAGCATGCATCTTTAGGAGGGAATCTAAGGCCTCTTCATAATTAGCCAGCTTCTTGTTTGTCAGTCCTGGAAAAAATAACTCAATCACAAAAAAATATATACAAAAAAAAATATTTGTTCATTATGATGTCCTATCATAATGATAGTGTAAAGAATCAGCTTTTATAATATAAAATAAAGTTAAATATATATAGTTTTAGCTCACCAAGGTTATATAAGGCTTCCACACATGAGGCATCAATCTCTAAGGCAGCAATGTAGTGTTCTCGAGCCTTTTCAAAATCTCCTTGTTTATAGCAACAATTTCCAAGGTTAACAAGGGCAGCATCATTGTAACCATTGGCATCTCGGGCCATTTGGGCATAGCTGTCTGCTAGGTCTATTTCATTTTGCTGTTGAAAGAATACATAGCTCTTTCAGCTAAAATAAAAATTAGAAAATAAAAGTTGTAGGTATGAAACCTCTTGCTATCAAACATTAATTATCAGTGAGAGATAATGTGAAATGCTTGTAAGTTTATCATCATCCAGAAGTAAAAAAAAAAAAAAAAAAAAAAAAATGGCAACATTGGTGCACTACAGGGACTTAATGACTTAATTAATGCTAGATTACTATGGTAACCAGGGATGGACTCACTAGGAAGTAGAGGAAAGAAAGATTAGTTGCTGCTGTGCTGGCTACTTTAGTCTCTTTCTTCTCAAACATCTTTAAAGTCTCAACTGCATCCTTGAAATTTTTCTGTCTCAGGAACATGACAGCTTTATTGATCTCCAGGTCGTTGGCTAAGTCAGCATACTGTGAGTTTTTGATCGCATCAACACACCTGTTGCAGTGTTAACAAGAACACCTTTAATTACATTTTATCAACTGAAAAAATTACACCATGAAATATATAAGAGATCCATTACATTAGTAAGAATGTTATCAAGTAATAGAATGAATCTGAAATAAAGTTGAAAAATTTATTCAGCATACACAGTAAGCAGCATATTGTAAAAGCAGTACAGTCAGGATAACAATAAGTTGATGTAGTGTTGAGTGTGATATCTCACCAGTTGTAGCCAGCACTAAATGTGTTCTCAATCACAGGGGAGATGAGCTTGGCAGCCGTCAGTATGGAACGCTCAGCCTCTTGTTTCATCTGCCGTTCCATCTTGCGCAGAGGATCATTGCGAATTACTTCCAAAATAAGATTAGCTTGGGTGTCATCCTGAAATATTGGTTATATTTGGCAACACTTTTCTAAATATTGCTTCCTACAGCATACAGGACTAAGAAACTCAAACGTAGGGGGAAAACCATAGCTGTAGAAACTATAGTAAATTTAACTGAGAACCTACTCATATTTCATCTCTAAGGTCACAATAATTATAACAAAATGTAGCTCCATGAACCTTAAAAATTAACACTAGTTTGATATATTGAGATATCTAAGATAGTTGAGACAAATCTAAATAATGACAAATTTTAAACTGCTTTCTGATACGATATCTTACAACATTCAAATTCCCTTTTTTTTTCACTATCCAAAAACAGTAAATGCCGCATAATTTTTCAATGCTTTTCTTTACTTTTGCAAATCTCTTAACATCTTTCATTATCACATCATTCTTACTTCCCCACTTATTTTCAATGAGTGTACATATTACAAGTTATTCAGTTCCCTCTGAACGCCTTCCCCTTCAACTCACTTTTCTCATGTGGTCACTTAATTGGTTCTATTTATAGGAGATGCACAGAGACATCTACTTCAACAAGGTTAGTGATACGACCAGTCCTGATGGCTGTGTGACTGCATTTACTTCTTATTGTGTTATTTTTTTTTGTAGTACTTATTCTAGGTTAAGGACAAACCATCTAGCTTGCACTGCAAATTCTGCATGGTCTGGATTTTATGGAATTTCATATGATTTTATGTAATTCATAAGATTTTCAAAGAAAAGCCCGAGTTAAAATGTTCAAGCATGTACTTACTGATGTTGCTGTGTATTTCTCATCATCATCAATATCCAGCTGACATTCCAGCAGGCGTAGAAACCCCTTTTTCATCCTCTCTTTGTCTCCAAGGGCATAATAAGCTGTAACTAAGTCCAGACCTGTTTTGAAGTTGGCCTCTTCTTGCATGATGTATTCAAAGCTTGTGCAAGCCTCAGAGTATTGTCCCATGCGCACAAACACCAAACCTATATTGTGCATTATCTTGATTCTGAAAAAATAGAAAAATTTGCATCACAAGTAAATCTTCATTATGCAAATGCATTTATCTTAGGGGTATTTGCAATTTGCTTCTGAAATTCTCAGATAGCCAATCAAGACAGGTTGTAATACAGTCCCAGAAGACCCCATTGCCCAACTTTCTTTATGTAGTACAACATAGTAGCTCTGTTCACTGCCAGTGCAACTTATCCACTATCTAAAGTTAAGGTTGTCTTGTAGGAGCATTATCATTACCAAAACCATCAAGAGATCAAGCATATGGATGTGGTCTAGGTTGGGTCCACTAAAAGTGAGAGCACAAGGCTTCCCTAAGAAGAACAGTTTGCAACTACTAATGCAAAATAATACAGAAAGAATAGTTTTGCTAATGCATACCTCATACTCTTGTGAGTGTTAGGAACCTGGTCAAGTGCCATTCGATAAAACTTGATGGCCTTGCTGTACTGCCCCATTTTGTAGTGAATGTTGCCCATGTTGACTCGCAGTCGACCTGAGTTATTGAACATACGATCTTTGGTGATGACCTGGTAGGTGTTAAGGGCCTCTGTGTACATGTCATTAGCAGCATATTGGTTAGCTAAGTTGAAGAGGACCTGTCAATGGGAGAAATACAATAATATGTCATTTGTGTCTTTACATAGTACTATAAAATGTAGCAATAATGGAAACTGCATATTAAGATAAAAACAGACCCTCAAAGAACTTTGACACATATTAATCCCTAGTAATACATATACTATTACAGTGATCTATTTCCCCTAAATCACAAGGGTCTACATTCGGAGGAAAGTGCTATGACAGTGAGACATGACATCAAAGTAACCAATATGTGTATTAACTTCTACAATGATAAAGTGTTCATTGTAGTACTAAGAGACTATAAACATTTGCAGTACTAAGTTCCAATACTGTTAATCCAACTCTACACTGTCCACTGTCATACATTTTTGTGGATGATCTTAAGATTCTCACTATTTGTGGAAGCTTGTGTTTCATATTTCATAAGTAAATAATGTTTTTTGTATATTATCATGCGTTTCATTTTTACTTTCAGCAATATCAAATACTTAGAATTTCATTCATACATTGGATATGCTTCAGCAACTAAATTACTACCTACTTACATATGTGTACTATTGTAGTGGCATGAAATGGCTCCTTATATCTTTTAATGTTTTTTTTTCTTTTCTTCTATACACAAATGTTAAATTTTGGCTACAGAAACCATGGTATGCATTTCATTGCACTCTTAGTATGTATGTTCCCATATATATATATATAATATATATATATATATATATATATATATATATATATATATATATATATATATATATATATATATATATATATATATATATCCTTATTCTGTCCATCTACCTAATGCAAGAGTTAACCAGTATCTTCACTCTTTCATCCCTTACACTGGTAAACTCTGGAACTCTCTTCCTTTGTCTGTTTTTCCACCTGCCTATGACTTAAACTCTTTCAAAAGAGGAGTGTCAAGACACCTCTCATACTAAATTGAACTGCCCCCCATTTTTTATTTCTCCTACTATCTTCTTTCCAGGGTCTGGCGACAAGCGGGATTTTTTTTATACTTTTTTTTTTTTCCCTTAGCCAGTACCCTTTTAATGGGGGGGGGGGAAAAAAAAAAAAAAAAAAAAAAAAAAAAAAAAAAAAAAAACTCCATTTCCAGTGAAAATCATACCACTCTTACTATGGCTAATTCTGAAGACTAAACTGCTGCCAATAGAAGAATATTGTAGGAAATGGAAGAGCCCCTGTTGTCGAAAGGTAAAAACTTATAAGATGTAGAAACATCAGAAACTTATTTAAAAAGGAAGAGGAAAAGCTATGTATTGACGAGACAGTCAACGTTGACTAAACTTCACTTGCCTTGGTGATCATTATTGTCTGATTCAATCACTGACCACAGTCCTTTCATGGCTATTTACTTAATCTTTTAGATTAATTTTGCAGAGCTTCAAAACTCTAGTCATTAAAATTACATAGCATGAGAATAAGCAACACACTCACAGAGAAAGTCAGATCTAGATTGTGTCCATCAGACAGGCCTGCTTGCTCCCGCTGTCTGATGAGAGAGCGCTCCTTGCTGGAGGCTTCCTTAGCACGATCAAGGGCTAACCTTATTTCCCCTCTTGAGGCTGCCAAGCATGACTCTTCAATGAGTCCCATCACCCGCCGCTCCAAGGACTTTATTTTTTCCTCGGGGCTGAAACACAAATTAATTTTGTTTCATCACATCATCTCTTTACTTAGCAAACCTTTTAATGAAGCAGAAAGTTTGGATTTCATGAGATAGCAGCTGATCAGACGGGACAGTTAACATCGGTCAAACTCCACTTGAACCTTTGTGATTATTATAGTCTGATTGATTGATTAGTACGTTGAGTGTCCTGTCAGGGGTTCAACCCCAGCCACAGCCCTCTCATAGCTACTTATTCCTTTAGATCAATTTCTCAGTATTTCAAAACACAAGGCATTACAGAGAGAGAGAGAGAGAATGTTGGGTTTTATATATTTGTTACATTAGTTGACTATAATGCTAATTATATCTAATTTGGAGAAATTGAAGTAAGTAACAGTCTACATTGTTTCTTTGAATTGCTTAATTTCGTGAAGTAACTAGCATTTTTACTGACTGAGTGCGTATTTCATACTAGATTACACTTTATTATTAATGTTCCTACCTTTCCTCAGTCTTAGAGATGAGAGGAGGGGCTGGGCCTTTGTTGGCTTGGTTGAGGGGATCAAATGAGCTGCCCTGAGAAGTGTAGCCAGTGCCTCGCATGCTAGTCATAGGTCTTCGTAACCCATCACTGGAGCCCCCCGTCTGCCCCCCATATTAAGAACATAGTAAAGGATGCAGGAAAGACTGGAGGTAAGCAGTGAAGTAATGGCAAATTAAATATACATTATCATTTCAGTGGCCATGTCTTGGAGGAAAGGATGGAATTATGGGGTGTAGGAGATTAGTTGAGTGAGATGATGAGATAAGATATGAATCATTGTGAGTTTAAGAGATTGTTATCTGGGTAAGGATGATGATCATTGGTAAACGAAAGAAGAAAACAACACTTGGGACAGCAAGGATGAATAATGGATGGCGACTTGGCAAGGGGATGATATACGTTATGTTTTTTGTAAAGGGTTAGAGATATAGGGACAGGGAGACTTACCCCAGGCCCCTGTTGAACTGTTCCAAGACGAGGGCCAGGTCCTGTCTGAAGTGTTCCAAGGCGAGGAGGAGCGCCCGTCAGCCGCATGGCCGTGCCTGGTGTACGGCTCTGTGTCTGTCGGTGGAGAGATGGAAGGATAACTGAAGCAAGATCATGGTCATATAAGGCTGTAACTAGGATTAGAGGCTTGAATTTGAAAGGCAAACATGAGGAGAGAACCCATATCTCCTCTTCTAGCTTCTTATCCTTCTGGCGGAAGAGAGAGAGAGAGAGAGACTTCACTGCTTCAGTTCTGCTCCGCAAAGGCGAGAGATTATTTCCTTTGCGTCGCAAAAACACTAGAGAGTAGATAAGTATTTCTATAGTATAAAATATCAAATCAGTGATCAACCCACCGGGGGACGACGTCCATGGCTGGTGCGAACTGCCTCTTGGAATCCGGGATCAGTCTCAAGGTGGCGGGTGTCTAGTGCCGGGTGTACTGTGTCGAAGCCTGAGTAAAGGTCTTCGTCGTCGTCCCCAGCGAAGCGCAGGGTTTCCATCATGGTTGTTGTGTGTTAGCTCTGCAAAAGCCAGAAGTACACAATTAGGTCAGCTTTAACAAATTTGAAGAGGTTCCTGTAAACTTGTTTAAAATAGTTGTAGTACGTAGTACCTGCAAACAGATATAATATATTAAAGAAAAACTTGGAAACTTGATTAATTAATGGAGAATAAGTGAGTGGACAAAAAGTTTAGGAGAGGTCGATATTGGGAAATAAATTCAGTTGAAATGGACACAATAACAATGTGGTTAAGAAGGTAAATATAAGATGAACATCATAGAATTATTTGGCAAAGTAGTCGTATGAAAACTCAGATGCCTCAATACCTTACACACATCTGAAAGAATTTCAGCACGAATATCCTAATTGGAATCGAGGAAGCGTTCTATATAGGTTACTTAGGAAGTGAAGAAGAAAAATTGTTTCCTTATTTCTGCGTTGTATAACAGCTTTAGAATAAACCTTTTATTAGTAACGTATATGATAGTTGCAACAAGTGCCACAAAAAATTCGGTGCTGGCAATATTGTATCAGAGATGCGAGAGAAGCGCAGCCTGTGCGTGCAAGAAGGACATAGGAGCGCCACATTCCTGCCATGAAAACACGAGTGGCCCACGGTCTCCATGGCAACGTGGATGACGAATTGTTTAGGGCTGCCTTTTAGATTTATAAGTAACATAAAACTTAATTCAGTGCTTTAAAAGTGTCACCAGTGAAACAGAGGTGTGAGCGTCCCACAATTTGCTTGCTAAAGACTTATAATCATGCATGATCAGAAGCGTGAGAGGCTACCCACAACTATTTTCCTCTCCAGACATGCTATAAAACTTGAAAACTACTGTTATTATGGCCTCAGTTCTTGCTACAATCATCACATTATCGTTATTTTCTATCTGCAATGTATCATTTGAATAAATAACACCATTTCTCTGTTGTAAGTTTTTATCCAAACTTTGGAACTGTGATGATATCAATACCTGTAACCAAGGTGGACGGGTGATCACAGGTAAGACAGCAAAACACTTCCTTATGACATGCTGTGAAGGGACGTGGTTCGAGAAAGGTGCTGTGGCGTGTGTAAATATTAGCCACCAGAAAACATGACACTGTAACGAAGGTAGTACATACAAGTCAAGGCAGCGAGGCACCACCTGTTCACCTCTGCTTTGACAGACGTCACTTCTCACTTGTGCCAGTGAGGGAAAAACTCTCTTACTCATCAGTGATTCGATAATACTTGCATACCTCTCACTTTTACTCTTTCATAGTGCCTCCCTCTTTTCTGTTACATCACTTTATTTCCCTTTTGCTTGCACGGCTGCACGCCCATCCGCCAGCCGACACACACACACATATAGATCCTGTATACCACTAGGTAATAGGTATACACACATATAGTGTACTATGTGTATACAAGATTCATAAAAATGTTTTCGTTTTTCCTCGTAGGTCACAAGCAATATAGATGAAATGTATGCACAAGACGTTCACAGGTCATTTCAAATCGATAGTATACGGAAATATCACACATAATCCACGAAGAATCAGTAAATGTAAACCATCATGTATAACTGACTGCTTACAAAAAACAATAGCTGATAAGAGAAAGGCACACATAAATTATGAATTATCGCTGTCAAACTCAGATTTTAATAGTTACATTAATCTCAAGAGAATGTGTGAAAAAAAATTCAGAAAAAATATATACCAGTAGGAAGAAAAATCATACCAGTCAATAAAAATCCCAAAGTGTTCTTCAGCTACATACAAAGTCGAAACAAACGTAAGAAATAATGTAGGCCTACTAATGCATACTGATAATGATAAGCTAATCAACAATGACAAAGGTATAACCTCTATTCTGAGTTAATGTTCAGTAAGGATAATAGCACAGATATCCCTACCTCGCTGAACATTTTTATTTTATTTTATTTTAAATAAATTTCCATGCCCATGATGTTCCCTTCTATGATTTTCCTGCTGGCACGTTACCGGAGGATGGGGTGGGCGGGGAGAGAGCCTTCTTCTGATCTATCTTGTTCTCCTACATGTAGTGTACCAGTAATATTATGTAGTCCAACAGATACCCTAATTATAAACCAACAACATTCTGGTCTAACTACGTATTTTCATGCTATTCTATATATCAAGAAGAAAAGAACTTGTTATAGGGCGACACTGCTAAAAAGAAGATCAGTGACATACGTTTATAAAGATAAATCAATATTATTCTTCAAGAAAGAACAAGTCTATCAAATTATTTCGTAGAAGTTTTAATACGTAGTAAATAGCAAAATCATTAAAATAAAGATGTTTATCATCGTGTTGCATGGTTTTTGCGCAATAAGACAAACGACCTCCTAAATTTATTGTAAACTTAAATATAATTATTTTCATTACACAGCATAAGCTTAATAAAATAGATTAGTCAAAATATTATAACATTTATTTTTTTATCTTTAGTAATATTATTATTTAAATGGTCAATTGACGTTCTTCATCAAGGCAGAAGCAGCGGCTGATGTCTGGTTGGTGTGTGCTGTAACTTTACACTTCTTTACTGCCGCCTTCACACACACACCACCATGCCCAAGAATAAAGGTAGGTAGTGCAGGGTGGCAGGGTACTATAAGGCACCACTGGGGGGTAATTAAGCCAGGCAGGAAGGCACACATAAAGGAAACTAATAAGCAATGTTTTTCCTTGTGTTTCTACTTTCCTGGCGGCAACACAATCTGGGTGCATGTGTTCTACTAGGCCTTGCTCCCCAGCCTGTAGACTTTTACAGATCTCCCAGAGGTGTGGTGAGGACGCTGTTGTGCTGGTGTAGTGGTGGAGGTCCAGGATTTAGGCTCCGTAACATAACATGGAGGAGGATCTTGGCCTCATGGAAATAATTTATGAAAGGGAAAGTTATTGAACCACTGATTTCATGAGTGTAGGCTCGGTAGTATCGTGTATTTGAAAGAAATGTAGCTATGTATTCTTCCTAAGGGTGAGGGAAACCTTTTTTTTCACTATTATTGTTGTGTGCTACTTTTTAAAGAATTTGTTCACTTAATTAATCACCCTAGTGTTAATTATTAGGTAATACAAAGGATAGCACAGCATATAGTAGAGTACAAGGCAGCTCAAGTGTACAGGCATGCTGGGTTGTGTTTGTGTGTGTTAAAGAAAGAAACACTTGCCAAATCCTGTTGTATATTATAACGGTATTATTTTACATCTTCACCATATTGCACTAGATAATTCAGGGTTATATTTTTGCATTACCTGATGCATTTTGAGAAGGTTTTCTTAATTACATTTCCGTCGCAAATTCTTAGTTAGTGAGATATTCAATGTTTTCTGAGAAACCTCTTCAAAAAATAAAGTTTAATTTGGTTTAAACAAGGTTCTGTTATTTGTCAATGTAGGCTAAGGTTTGGTTAGGTTAGGTTACATTAATATAGAAGCTATTAAATGTTCTCTATGACCAAAAGTAGAGAGTTGGACGAGGCGCAGAGGCAAGACGCAGATGTAAACAAACGTCATTATGGTGATGATGTAAACTTTTTCTCCCTACCTGACTGTACTGGATATATTCACCCACCTATCCAGACTGAAAGTAAATCTAAAGATAGTGTTTGCTTTAGATTGACATGTGTAAATGGCTACAACAAGTACACTGGTAGTAGGAGGTCACTAGGACAACCAATGTTTTGATTGAGTATTAATACTATTAAAAAGAAATTGGAAAATTAAAATTTGCAATTTCAACCAATTAAAAAAGTTCTCGAGAGCTATATGTTTTGCTGGTGATTTAGGTATTAAATTGATTGAATGGTAACATTTTACATCATCATCATAATAGCGTCTGTTTACGAAATAAATTGGCGTCTGCACCTCGTCCAACTCCATACTTTTGGTCGTAGAGAACATTTGAGATTTTCTAAATTAACCTAACATAACCTAACCTAAATTAACCAAACCTTAACCTACATTGACAAATAACAGAACCTTGTTCAAAGCAAACTAAACTACTTTTCGAAGAGAAGGTCTCACGAAAAACATTGAATATCTCACAAACTAAGAATTTGCGATGGAAATTAATTGGTTGGTTGAAACTGAAAATTGTCCGAAAATGTTTCTGCGAAAATACATTGACGGAAAAATGTTAGCTATAGAACATATTGTTGAACTGAGTTATGTGCGCTACAGAAGGGCAATGTGCTTGGGTATGATTATAATGACTTATGTTCTTTTTGTGCAATTTTTTAGTGTTTAAAAGCTATTCTCAGTCAGAACATTTACTGAAGTTGGTCTGAATATTTATAACTGCTGCTAGGCAGGTAGTGTTTTGAAGAAAGCAAGAAGAAGCCTGGAATGGATAGGTTACACCATAATAACTTCAAACGAAACAACAGGAAGATAAAGTTCCTACTGAGAGAGAGAGCAGAAACTTTATCTTGCTGTTGTTTTGCTTAAAGCTTTTCTGGTATAACCTATCCATTCCAGGTTTCTTCTTGCTTTCTTCAATACAACATATCCTTTTCCAGTATCTATGTACTGCTTGTATTGTTTTCACGTCACGCATTACTGTTACTCTCGGAAAGAGCTATTTATGATTATTAATTCACTCTTACAATTCAGGAAAGGGAGGAAAGAACCGCAGGAGAGGAAAGAATGAAAATGAAGCCGAGAAGAGGGAGTTGATCTTCAAGGAGGAGGGTCAAGAATATGCCCAGGTAAGATGATGTGGTTGCTGCAAGGTAAAGTGGGGGCACACACTATAGCTGCGTGTAGCTTCAGGCATTCATCTCCCATCACATAGGCCTTTGAGCCTGTGGTGGAAATTAATCTGTTACGCTGGGACACAGGGCTACTATGACATCTGACTTTCCACAGTTGACCTTCCCAGGTTTCCCTAGGTACCCATTTATCTACCAACCAGTTTGGAAGGATGAACAGCTGAATGGGCTGTGTGCTGCCTGCATTCGTCCAGGATCGAACTTGGACCAATGGATTGGTAGTCAGGCGTGCTAACCACTGCACCACTGAGGCAATGTCATGCTGCAAGGCTGGTGATCAATAAGGAATTAAGGAGATCCATGATATAAGATTGTGTATTAACATTCCACTAATTCATTTGAATAACTTGTATTCTTAAATTTTTTTTTTTTTTTTTAGAAAACTCAAGGAATTTAACTAATGTTTGGAGTCATAATCACCTATCATATATGCCTTTAATTTGCAAATTTGCTAATGTGTGTATTTTTATTCTTTGATTGAAGGTGAAAATCCATGACACAATATTAGAAAGATAATGAGGAAATTGTTTATGTGAGGCACCTGTTTAAGTGACAACAGTGAATAATAATGTAATTCAGTACATAGAAAGTTTGGCTTGTCCAATAAGAAATAATGAATTAATTGTATTGATGGAGGTGACTAAGCACAACACTAATGGTCTGGTCGCCAAGAGAAAATAAGGAAGAATAAGGTTAGCATGCATGCTGCAAAGACAAGCATATAATCCTATGACAAATGAGAGGCCAGACAGATAGAGATATTAGTGATGGGCCATGAGAGTGTTAGGACTGGGGTAAGCAAAATGAGGCTTATAGGCTAGATCAAGTAGAGACCCTTATTTGGCCAATTCATCAAGTGACGGTCAACTTAGTTGTGGTAGTCTTTGGTATATTTTCATATGTATAATTTTAACTGAGGAAGG
>JAXIVD010000767.1:96599-99099 GCA_036785275.1 Cancer borealis | reverse complement strand
AACAATCCAGCCCTTCTGTGGATATGTGTGAATCCTTGTAAGAAATCAGATATCAGATATGGTCTATGCCACACTATGAAAAGTCATCAATCAGACAAGGTGAAAAAAAATGTATCTAGAAATATTTTATAATTGTTTTGTACAAAGTGTAATCCATTGCCATTTAAATTTCTTTAACATTGGAAGAAACCAAATAAAATTTTCTTTGAGTACATGAAAAAATCTTGGTGTTATTAAGTTTGAGAAGGTTTAATATTAAGGTTTAGGGACAGAAAGATCACTATGACTAATGCCATGTTCCATGTTTGTGGAGTTTTTTTATATTGTGACTAGATTCCTAGTGGTTAAGTAGATATATGTTGTGAGATGGTGAAAGTAGCTTTGTGGTGACCATGAGTGAGGTGCGTGAGGGTTAGTTTAGTCTCGTTCTTTCCTAAACTCACGTCCTTCCTGAGCCCCCTTTATAATTTCTATTTATGTTTTTGGCTGTGTTGCCTTGTTTTTTGTCCCTTTGTGGGTGTGTTTTGTGTTACCCCTTTGCTCAGTGTGGTTACAGGCATCACTGTACATCCTTTAAGCCTTTCTTTTGAGGGAGAAGAACACTAGTGAGGGGGTCCCCTTTTTTGGCAGGCTGGCTTAGCCCCGCCAGGAGCGAGGTGCGAGCCTGCGTGGCATCAGTCCCCTCTGAGCTTTGGTTGGAGACGGATGCTTGAGTTGAGTTGAGTTTGTATTTTCTGTATATATTAGCTAGTTAATATATGCCACAGTACCCTGTTGGCATTTGCTCAGCTTAGGTTGTGTTTCTTAGTCTAGGTTGTGGTTCTAGGAGCTGTGAGACATGTATTGGTACAGAGATGGTCGCCCTGTGTTTGCTTGTCTACATTGTCCCATACTCAATACACACACACACATATCCACTCGCCTTACATTAAGTTATCGTGCTAGTGTCGGACAAGGTAGGACAAGCAGCGCCTTAAGGAAACGTTCTCTGGCCCCAGCAGTGGCAGGAAGAGGGCGGAAGCCAGTACTGTTACTTGAGGGTGGATTTCCTATCCTGCTGGAGTGACAGGCAGTTACAGCCTGAGTAGTGTAAGGCTCCAACCACTTGTCGAGGTCTTTGCTGATGTTGTGTTATTGTCTCCAGGTATACCAGTCTTGAGAGCGATTGTGGCAATTATGCCCTTCCACCAGAAGCCCAAACATTTGCGTCTCAGAGTTGTGGCTATTGTTAGTTATCGAGTTCCACCGCATGGTGATAGGGTGGCCTGTCGAACCTGGTAGCAGTGTTTTCACACTACTGCTGTTTAATTTCTTTTCTTGTTGTGTCAGAGAGGAGGGAACAGGTCAAGGGTATCTAGTTTTCCATTGAACTGTGGCTTTAATGCACAGTCTACCTCTCCCTCCGTTGCACCAGTAGAAGGGGTAACTTGTGAGACATAGTTCTCGTTGTCTCGCCTGGTCTTGTGACGGGTTTTAGTCCCCTTGGTTGCAAATCACGGACCGACCATTTTGTTGACCAGGAGTGTGACGTATTTTCAACATGCCCAATATGAATGTGGTAAGAAACTGTACTGTGGTGGAACGGGGTTGATGTTAAGACAGCTTATAGGGCTCTATTAATGTAATTGTTTTGTGCATAGATTTGATTTGTAGGGAGATATGGGTATTGAGTGACATAAGCAATGGGGTGATTAGTTAAGTGAGTATGGAAGAAATAGGTTAGAAGTTTCTAGATATTAGTCGAGATTGTGTTAATGAAAAGGTGGTAGTGTGTGGGGTTCTGCATTGGGTTTGTGTATTTGAATCTTCTCTACTATCTTGAAATCAAAGTGTGGTTGTCAGTTACACACTCCAGAATAGAAACTACTTGAATGCGACTAAAACAATGCTGACCATTTCTTGTGTGTTGGGCAAGAATACCATCATCCCAGGAATGCTGACCAGTAGAGTTTGAATGATTGATTTCCTGATGTCATACCAGCGAGATCATATGATGTATTAAACTAGAAGTGATAAATATAACGAGATGTTATTGAAATATAGGTGAAAATAAGCTTAAAGCACAATTATTTAACGGATAATATATAAATATCCCACAATGGCTCTGATTTTGTTGTTCTTTGACAAACCCACACTTACCATTTGATCTAACCATTGCATTTCACTATAACTAACTGTTTTGTTTTTCGTCCCCATACTTTGCCTTGTACAGTAGCCTTATTTGAAACCATGCATAAAATCTCAAAGGATTAAAGTTGGTGAGGAACCGACATATTAAATAAGTTGGGAGTTTATGTATATAAGTACTTTATAGGAGATTGGTAATGCAGGAATGTTAGCAAAGCAGAACAAATTATATTTTACATTTATGGACCTGGACTGGAAAGCAATGTGAGTCTTCAAGGCATATGCAGTGTATGATAAGGTAGTTGGATTTTTTCTTATGAGGCTGCAAGGTATTTGTTAATGAAATGGGTAAAATGCATAAGAGTATATAAAA
>JAXIVD010000767.1:71599-84099 GCA_036785275.1 Cancer borealis | reverse complement strand
TTTGATATTTATTACTGGAGTGCTGTAAAAAGTTTAATGTGTCAAAATATAGTTTCCACTTAAAACAAATCTTACTTTCCTGATTTTAAGGAATGTCTGATTCCGTAAAGCATGATCAGGAATTTTATTTTCAGGAATATACATAATTCAAGGAATTTCAGCGTTGCGATCTTGGAGGAAGTATAAGGGGAGAGGCCCCGTCCCATACCGCTCTACAGCGGGAAGTGAAGCCGAGTGGGCGGAGCTTATAGCGGCTTCACTCGTGTGACGTCATGGCCTCTCCTGTAAGTCTGCGACACAAAATTATTATATATACTTCCTCCAAGGTTGCGATGACGAATTTTACCGGTGAAGATAATAGATAACTATATATTCGGTAAGTCTTATGCGGAACTGAAGAAAATGTTGCCAGTGATCCCTATTGTAATGTGTTTTCATAAGTTATATTTGCTTATAGGCTACAGTACATGAAAATAGTAAATTATATACCTAAGTTATTTACACTATCTGAAGAAAAAAAAGGAATTTTTGTGAAATCTCATGAGTTTTAGAAGATGTAATGAATTTTAAGTGATGTATCTGTGATAAGTGTGGATTGGAAGCATTGTGATGACAAAACGTATAGGTCCTTCATGCTGTCCCTGAATCATCCAATACATGTTGCAGACCAGTACGTGACAATCATCGTGGGCCCGGTGTACATCACTATCTTCCACTCATATACTAATTTCTCCTCCACCGAGAGTCTAGTATATACAGTACCAACGTACTCGTAACATTACTAAGACAATCCTGTCTTAATACGTAAGTACACTTGTGGTGATTCGTACTACTAATTAATAATATTAGCAGTAGTAGTAGTAGTAGTAGTAGTAGTAGTAGCAGTGATCAATGTGGTGTGTATGGAAGAAACAAAATGATTAGTTAACACATTCCATGATAGAAAATAGAGAAAAGAGCTAGAAACAAACAAGACAAACATAGTAGTGGAACAGCCCTTCGCAGAAAACAGAAGAAATTATAGGACGCCTCTTATACAACAAATAAAACAAACAGAAAAAAAATCCTTACATTAAATATATAAATTAAGGGACGATGAAATAAAGGATTGATACGTAGCGCACAAAATATATGAGAAAACGAAAGGAGGTGCCGTTGTAAAGGCAAAGCCTCCGACACTGAGGTCTGAGACCTGAGTGCGGTGTACTTTTATTTTAAGCTTTGCATTACAAGTAGTACGTCTGCAGATGTAGTGACACCTGACAGCAGAAGGAAGAGGACCCCCAAGCTTGTTCTTACTTGTGGTGTACCTGCACTTACCCAAGGTAGGAGGGAGGAATAATGAATCATGCACAATAATGAAATCTATAGTGTATATATTTTTCAATATTGACTTTGGTGCCCGCCACCTGTATTTTATTTGATTTTGGTAAATCTGTAGAACAACGCCTCCAAACCGATGGTAATGCTTTTTGTTGCAGTACACAGGATACTTACCGTACTGAACATCTGTGAAGGTTTTAGTGAGTGGTCGCCTAAACTAAACTATGACCCAGGGAGACTACACGGTAATTCTGGATAATAAGTCCGCCACCCCGATTCCCCACCAACCCCTCCTATCCATTCAAACAAGCTTGGGGGGTCCTGGGTAATCGGAGGTTTTGGGGGGGATGAAAAATAAGCGAAATATGGGCCTTCAAAAAGCAAAGAAATTTTCGAAATTCCTTAACCTAACCTAATCTAACCTAAAACTAACCATAACCATAACTTACCTAACCTAACCTAATCTAGCCGGGGGGGCTGCGCCCCCCCTGGACCACCCCGCTAGGACATTAACCCAACCTAACCTAACTTAGCAGAAGAGGCTGCGCCTCCCCCTGGAACCCCCACTAGGACACTAACCTAATCTAACAAAGAACTTCCAAAATTATATCGTTATGACTTACCGGTGTGGTGTGGTTATTGTTAAGGCGATGGAGGTGGGTAGAGCTTAGCGTATATCTACACGGCACTCCCTCCCGCACTTTTCACAAAGTTTCTTTTCTGGCACTAAACCATGTTTCATTAACAGTTTGAGTAACCCTTCACAGTCCTTGAAATATGTTCCACAAAAATCACCATAGGACAAATAACATCCTTCACAAGAAACGGGAAGATGTTCGTCACGTCTTCCTGCGTTGATAGCCATATCAACAACTGACATGAGCCTGTATAGGAACACCTGACCCTAAAACAAATGAAAAGCGTAACTAAACCTAGCGTGGAAAGATCAAATTGGTAGCGGCAAGAATGGCAGTGACGAGCGGCAGTGCGATTGGATGGTTCAGTTCTATAGATATCATGAAATCCTTTTATGCCATTACCCACAAATCCCAGTCATAAACAAAATATAATCATTTCAATGTTTAGTTTTGACTGGTGTAGAGCTCGCTGGACTTAGAAACTGTTGAATTTCGCCACACTTTCGAGTGCTATTACGGCCACACTTGAAGTGAGCACCTCATTTTTTTTTAACGTTTATGGAACCACTACCGAGTCTTCTACATGATATGTGAGTTTTGTGCTTGTACGTGACACGGACCTATTCTCCAGTTTAACCGAATACACCTCCGTACTCCCACAACCTAACCTTATCTTACCACTAACCTAACTGCATCCCACCAATGACATAACCCTAGCCTAAACAAAACTGACAGGTGGCTGCGTCCTCCCGGACCCCCTCAGTCTAACCTAATTTAAGGAAGCAACAACTCACTAAATCAATCATAGATGTTCACTACAGTAAGTATCCTATGTACTGCAACAAAAGGTATTTTGATAAGTTTGGAGGCGTTGTTCTGCAGATTACCTTACTTTTTTTCGGTATTACTTTACATCAGTTGTAAAAGTTGACCAGAAGAGAGGGAGTGAGAGATCTAAGGAGTATTCTCTCCTACAAAAAGACAAGGCACAGACTGTTAAAAGAGAGTAATATCATCCCGAACCCTTATCATCTGGTCTTGGTTACCCATATTCAAAGGTGATATAAGCTAGGTATATGAATAAATTTATGGGATGTAATTGGTCAGGCTTAAAAGGTCTATGCGTTGATATAGGTAAGAATTGTTCGGCTATTGAAAGCCCACTAAGACTACCCCTATCTTCATATTCTTAATGCATAACTTTACACTTCTGCATTGATTTCTGTTTTCTGTGTTCTTGTTAATGATTCCAATTTTATCAGACCATGGTTAAGTGCACTTCTGTGGTGGGACCTGCAAGAAAACTACCTCTGTATTCCCTGTGGCTCATAAAAAATGACCAAAAGGGATGGAGTGATGAGTCTCGGAAGCCCCTCCTCTTTATTCTCCTTGTCTTGTCTTGGCTACCCCCTTTTAATGGAGATATTAGCCCAGTATATAGATAGGTAAATATCATCAGCCAGATGGTATAAAGTTCGAGCACACCACACCCTTGACAGACTTTTTTTTCTTCTATGGCACTGTGACCAAAGTATGATAGTTTCCATACAGTACTCCTCGTCCCATCATATGTCATATTTCGATATTTCAATATAAGAAGTACACTTTTACTGAGGCTACATCCAGTTTACTTACATTAGCTACTTAAGTTTTGAAACTGCTTCATGTCTCTCCAGAAAGCACTCAGTGGCCTTAGGTTGGAAGTCCTTGGTCTAAGTAGCTATATATACATGTTGGGGATGAGGCTAATGTTTTGAGAAAAATTAGATGCTTGTCTTAAAAATTATTTGTTTATTCTTATTTTCTATTTTTATATATTTTTTGTCTTGGTCCTATGGCACTGGTAGGCTTTATGGGGGCATTGAATGGTCGGCCTCCACCTGTTAGTAGTGAAGGTTAGATTTTAAAAAATGACACCTCGTTTCTTGTTTAGAGGCTCATGCTGCCCGTGGAAGATCCTTGATGCATTTGACATTGCAGTCCCAGTCGAGGATAATGATGGCAGCATGTGGGTGATATTTAGCCACTCGGCAGTTTTCTTAAAAAAAAAGTGGCCAGCTCATCACAAGACTCAAACTCAGAACTCTGAGCTCGTCTTGTCCGCATGTTAGCCACTAGACCACTGCTTCCCCATGTGATAATTGCTACAGAGGACCACAAGAAGACTTGTACGAACTATGTAACTGGAGTCAGTATGAGAAAATGGAATTTAATAGCAAGAAATGACATGTTTTTAATTTGGAAGACAGTAAAAAGAGACTAGATTGAATGAAATACAAGATGGAAATGAGTTAACTAGTAAAGTAAAGAAAGAAAGTCATTTGAGTGATAATACAGGATAATGTGTTACAAGAAAAACCCTTTAATGTGATCACTGGAAGAACAGAGATTAGCTATTGATATTAATGAAAATGTTATCTAATCATATGGCCATTCATTAAATATTGAAGGTGATCGTTATTACTTCCAATGTATAATACTTTGAAATCCCTTGAAAGTGTTGATCAGTTGATGGACTCTGCCTTAACACCATCATCTGCACATCCTACTCCCTTGGATGCCATCCTGTATTGGTAAATATGCAGCGATATATAAGAAATGAGCAAGATTGTATCACCAAAACACTCTGCTGTTGTCGGCTACTGTGGAAAGTTGTAAACAACATGTGGCTCTGCCCTCGTACTGCTTGACAAACTAATGGCAGCTGATTGAAAAAAGTGCCGGAACGAAGGTGTTTCTAGACCACGGAGTGCAGGATTAAAGAGATACTGCAATGATATTTCCAATATCTCTAATTGCTTTCGAGATAATGAGGAAGAAAGTTATGTTTTGGATAAAAGATACCGTTTAATTTTACTGTGTAATTATTAGTCAGAACAAATATTCATAATGACAGTTGTAGAGTTTAATTAGGTCTATCAGATGTTGCAAAGATATTTCCAATACCTCTAATAGCTTTCGAGAAAATGAGGAAGAAAGTCACGTTTTGAGTAAAAGATACAGTTTAATTTTACTGCGTAATTATTAGTCTTAGAACAAATAAGCATAATGACAGTTGTAGATTTTAATTAGGTCTATCAGATGCTGCAATGATATTTCCAATATCTCTAATAGCTTTCGAGAAAATTAGGAGGAAAGTTATGTTTTGGAAAAAAAAATACGGTTTCATTTTACTGTGTAATTATTAGTCTTAGAACAAATATTCATAATGACAGTTGTAGAGTTTAATTAGGTCTATCAGATGTTGCAATGATATTATCAATATCTCTAATAGCTTTCCAGAAAATAAGGAAGAAAGTCATGTTTTGGAAAAAAAAATATGGTTTCATTTTACTGCGTAAATATTAGTCATAGAACAAATATTTATAATGACAGTTGTAGATTTTAATTAGGTCTATCAGATGCTTCTATGATATTTCCAATATCTCTAATAGCTTTTGAGAAAATGAGGAGGAAAGTTATGTTTTGGAAAAAAGATACGGTTTAATTTTACTGTGTAATTATTAGTCTTAGAACAAATATTAATAATGACAGTTGTAGAGTTTAATTAGGTCTATCAGATGCTGCAATGATATTTCCTATATCTTTAATAGCTTCCAAGAAAATGAGGAGGAAAGTTATGTCTTGAAAAAAGATACGGTTTCATTTTACTGCATAATTATTAATCATAGAACAAATATTTATAATGACAGTTGTAGAGTTTAATTAGGTCCATCAGATGGTGCAATGATATTTCCAATATCTTTAATAGCTTCCAAGAAAATGAGGAGGAAAGTTATGTCTTGGAAAAAGGATACGGTTTAATTTTACTGTGTAAATATTAGTCATAGAACAAATATTCATAATGATAGTTGTAGAGTTTAATTAGGTCTATTAAATGCTGCAATGATATTTCCATTATCGCTAATAGCTTTAAAAAAAAAAATAAGGAAGAAAGTCATATATTGGATAAAAGATATGGTTTAATTTTGCTGCATAATTATTAGTCTTAGAACAAATATGCATAATGACAGTTGTAGAGTTTAATTAGGTCCATCAGAGTCTGCAATGATATTTCCAATATGTCTAATAGCTTTCAAGAAAATGAGGAGGAAAGTTATGTTTTGGAAAAAAGATACGGTTTAATTTTGCTGCATAATTATTTGTCATAGAACAAATATTTATAAAGACAGTTGTAGAGTTTAATTTGGTCTATCAGATGTTGCAATGATATTTCCAATATCTCTAATAGCTTTCGAGAAAATGAGGAGGAAAGTTATGTTTTGGAAAAAAGATATGGTTTAATTTTGCTGCATAACTATTAGTCATAGAACAAATATTCATAATGATAGTTATAGAGTTTAATTAGATCCATCAGATGCTACAATGATATTTCCAATATCTCTAATAGCTTTCAAGAAAATGAGGAGGAAATTTATGTTTTGGAAAAAAATACGGTTCAATTTTACTGCGTAATTATTAATCTTATAACTAATATTCTTAATGACAGTTGTAAAGTTTAATTATGTCTATCAGATGCTACAATGATATTTCCAATATCTAATAGTTTTCAAGAAAATGATGAGGAAAGTCATGTTTAGGAAAAAAGATACAGGTTAATTTTACTGCGTATTTACTAGTTATAGAACAAATATTCATAGTGACAGTTGTAGAGTTTAATTAGGTCTATCAGATGCTGCAATGATATTTCCAATATCTCTAATTTGTTTCGACAAAAGGAGGAGGAAAGTTATGTTTTGGATAAAAGACATGGTTTTATTTTACTGTGTAATTATTAGTCATAAAACAAATGTTTATAAAGACAGTTGTAGAGTTTAATTAGGTCTATTAGATGCTGCAATAATATTTCCATTATCTTTAATAGCTTTTGAGAAAATGAGAAAGAAAGTCATGTTTTGAAAAAATAATATGCTTTAATTTTACTGCATAATTATTAGTCATAGAAGAAATATTCATAATGACAGTTGTAGAGTTTAATTAGGTCTATAAGATGCTGCAATAATATTTCCAATATCTCTAATAGCTTTCAAAAAAATCAGGAAGAAAGTCATGTTTTAGAAAAAAGATACGGTTTAATTTTACTGCGTAATTATTAGTCTTAGAACAAATATTCGTAATGACAATTGTAGAGTTTAATTAGGTCTATCAAATGCTGCAATGATATTTCAAATATCTCTAATAGCTTTTGAGAAAATAAAGAAGAAAGTCATGTTTTTGAAAAAAGGTATGGTTTCATTTTACTGTATAATTATTATTCTTATAACAAATATTCATAATGACAGTTGTAGAGTTTAATTAGGTCTATCAGATGCTGCAATAATATTTTCTATATCTCTAATAACTTTCAAGAAAATGAGGAAGAAAGTTATGGAAAAAAGATACGGTTTAATTTTACTGCATAATTATTAGTTGTAGAACAAATATTCATAATGAAAGTTGTAGGGTTTAATTAGGTCTATCAGATGCTACAATGATATTTCCAATATCTCTAATAGTTTTCGAGAAAATGAAGAAGAAAGTCATGTTTTGGGAAAAAAAGATTAAATTTACTGTGTAATTATTTGTCTTTGAACAATTAATCATAATGACAGTTGTATAGTTTAATTTGATCTACCAGATGCTGCAATGATATTTCCAATATCTCTAATAGCTTTTGAGAAAATGAGGAAGAAAGTCATGTTTTGAATAAAAGATACGGTTTAATTTTACTGCGTAATTATTAGTCTTAGAACAAATATGCATAATGACAATTGTAGAGTTTAATTAAGTCTATCAGATGCTGGAATGATATTTCCAATATTTCTAATAGATTTCAAGAAAATGAGGAAGAAAGTCATGTGGATAAAAGATATGGTTTCATTTTACTGCGTAATTATTAGTCTTAGAACAAATATGCATAATGACAGTTGTAGAGTTTAATTAGGTCTATCAGATGTTGCAATGATATTTCCAATATCATTGCACACATTACACCAAATAAGAATGTAGTTCAAATTTCATATATTTTATTATAATTTCACAGTATACAGTAAATTAGGAACCAATATTAAGGCTTATCAAACTATAAAAAATTCAACTTCTACCAGGTACACCACTATGTCCAACGCAATGCAAGTTTTGTCCTTGGTGGCACAAGTGTGTGAAGAGGAGAACCTGCGAGTGCCCATCAAGGAGAGCCTTAAGGGAGGGCTCATAGCCGGCACCACCACCACCATTGGGGGCCTGCTTGGAGGGCCAATAGGCCTAGCAATAGGTGAGCTGTTCCACATATAGCATTTGTTTGTTCCCTTATTGGACATCAAAACTTTATGAGATTTCATAAGGCAATCCTTTATACATTTGCTGAATATCTTAAGGTATAATGTAGTGGGAATTGAAAGAATACTTCCACCGTATTCCTTGCTAGTGATTAAAGGTGAGCAAAGGGGATGGAGCGAGGGATCTGGGAAGTCCCTCCTGTGAAAAGACAGGGTGCAGAGAGGATTGATAGGGATGGTTCATAGAATATTCTACAATTATATGGGTTAGATGGTAGACTGCCAAGATCTAGCTGTAGCTATGCGTAGCTGTGGGCGCTCATCTCCCATCGCATTGACCTCTTAGCCTGTGGAGGAAATTATCCCATGACACAGGGCCATTGTGACATCCAAGTTTCCACAGTTTACCTTCCCCAGGTTGCCCTAGGTGAGATGAGAAAAAATTTTCATGTGAATAGTGGAGCATGTGTAAGAGTGGGAAATAGCTTAATTGATTAATTTCCTGTACAAGGAAGACTACATCAGTGATGTCACCATGAGTGTTCAATATTTATATGGAAGGCGTGGTAAGGGAAGTTAATGTGAGAATGTTAGGTAGAGGTCTCAATTTGGTAAATACTGTTGATAGAGAATGGAAGATAAGTCGGCTACTGTTTACGGATGATAGTGCTTTCCTGGCCGAATCTGAGGATAAATTGTGTCAGCTGGTGGAAGAATTTGGACGAATGTGTAGAAGGAATTTGAAAGTGAATGGGAATAGAAGTAAAGAAATTAAATGCACAAAGAGGGTTGGTTTTAGAAGGATGAATTGTATTGTATTGAATGGTGAACTGCATGAAAAGTTGGAATTTTTAAAGATCTACAACTAGGTCCTGAGTTTTACCCCTACCACTTCATATTTATCTCATGCTCTCTCCTTCCCCGCACCTGATTTTATCCAAGGGTCACATCAGATGTGCGGGAATCTCCTCCACGGTTCGTCAAAGCTGCATCATTTGTTATACATTCACCACTGCTCTCTGTGCACTTTTATCATGCACAATCATCCTTCTTTGCTCCACAGGCATCCCTCTTTCATTCAATGCTCTTTTCACACTATCCATCCATCCTATTGTTTGTGGCTTTCCTCTGAACCTCACACCTCTCACATCAGATCCTACTATTCTCTTCACCAAATGGTCTTCTACCATTCTCTCCGTGTCCAAACCACCTCAATACATTCTGCTACTCTTCTAACACCAGTTCTCCTTTGCACTTCATCTCTCACTTAAGGTGCGCCCACGGTTGAACACTGTTTGTCGGATAAAGTTTGTTACCATATCATACTGCGTACCAGAATGGTGTCATAGATGTAGAGTCGAGGAAAACTGATCTTGCAACAAACAGTGCTACCGGATCAGTTTTCTTTGATTCTATGTTTATGACTGCTATGCAATCTATGTTAAGTGTTTGTCTGATGAACAGTGTTCGACTGTGTGGATGCATCTTTAGTCTATATAAGTTACTCCACACACTTGTCATCTCCATTACATTCAATCTCTTCTTTTCTACTGCCATACTCCATAATTCAGTTCCATATAGTGAAGCTACTTCTTCACACAACCTTCTCTTTACATTCATTCCATCTAACACCTTTCCTACATCATTGATCCTAGACTTCATCTGTTTCTATTCCTCAATTTAGTAATCTTGAACCCTAAATATTTAAAACATTCTACCTTCTCCAGCAGTTAATCATTCAATGCATCTCTCATCTTTCTACCACTCACCTCCCTTGTCCGTTTCATGACATTACTCATATTCTCATTCATTCAAATTCCTCCAACTACTCACTCATTCAAAGTTTTCCGCCAACTGACATGATTTCTCCTCTGAATCAGTCACTAAAGCCACATCATCTGTAAACCGTAGCAGATCATCTTCCTGTGGGGTTGACCTGTGTCTCAACTTAAGTGGAAAAGGGAGAGGACTGTATACACTGTGAAGTTTTGTAGTCTTCAATTTGTACATTTCTATAAATTATTTGTACAAAGCCAGGTCGTGGCTAAACACACAAAGGCTTCAAGAGAGATACAATACTGTCCTCACTACTTTGTGCCTGAGAATGACCTATAATAATGAAAAACTTTCCTGGCAGGTGTTTATCAGGCTAGAGCAAGGAAAAGGACTATAATATGAGAAGCCAGTTGCCTTGGGAATTGGCGTTCCTCTGAAGACTAAGCGAGATTGAACACCGGTTGTAGAGAGAATATCATGTGATAACTCTAAATAGGAAGTCAGAAGGGAGAACATGAGATATGACCTGTCTCTCCCTCCCCCTTTTTATGTTTTTATTTAAACATACATAGTGTACAGTTAACGGAATTTTTTTTTTTTTTTTTTACTAGAGTTAAAGTTGCCTATTCCATTGGGTCAACTATTTTAAAACTTTACTGCATTTATGAGTGAAACTTATCACTTCCTTATACCTAGCATATATATGTGGAAATTATAAATCATGGTGGGTGTAGGCAGAGCCATCTATGGTTGGCAACCTTTATCTGGTGTGTAGAGAAGCACCTCGTATCCACATCAGTAGTAAGGGTGTTCCACCACTGCAGTGGAGTGCTGTTGGTAAGTGCTGGATGGAGACCTCGAGACCTCCAGTAGAGAATAGTTGCCCAGCACCGTTCTTGTGCTGTGCTCAGACCTCCTCCAGGTGGCCTCCAGGTCCATCAGGTGTAGCACGTGTTGTACCTGTGACTTGTGCAGCACGGGTCAGAGCGGCAACGCTCCTGCGATGCTCCAAACTGTCCCACAGTGGTTCGGCTGTATCCATCTGCTGTTCATGTTGCTGTTGATATTGTTGTGGGAAGTGAACTCTGCTGATAAGGCATTCTACCGGCCTCTGTACCTTGTCCAGCAGGTTGAGGTGACAGTGGGCACTTGACATCCAGGTGAGAGGTGCATACTCCATGACAGGCCTAACCTGGGTCTTGTATAGGGTGAACAGGCTGTCAGTGTGGAGGAGCTGCTTGATTCAATGCAGCAGGATCACCTTTAGGGAGGGATTCTGTGCCACCTTCTCAAGGTGACGGTCGAATTGCAGCAGGGAGTCAACTTCCACACCCAGGATATTGATGCCATGCCATCACATCCGAACTTCAGCTTCCCACTCATCTGGCTCACATACTCCTGAGAATGTGATATCACCATGGCCTGAGTTTTGTCATGGGTAAGCTTGACTTGCCATCTTCCTCCCCAGGCCATGATGTTTCCCAAGAGTCTGTGGAAAGACTATCACGTCCTGGACTTACGCAGCGTAAGTCCGGGAGAGGATGCAGTCATCAGCGTAGGTGGTTTCTGCGGGGATGCTCTGCAGGAAGTCATTTAGGCAGATTTAGACAGATCCTTGTGGAACGGAGGCCTCAACTGGGAAGCTGGCCGAGGTGCGTCCATTCACCATAACATGTAGATTTCTGCCCCTTAGGTAGCTGGAGAATGTGATGCCCAGCTGTTCAAGCTTGGCTATCAACATATGATGCCACAGGCAGTTGAAGGCTCCAGCAATCACCAGGGATGGTTTCACTAGAAGGAGAGAAGGCAGTGGGAGTAAAAGTTTTCTTGGCAGGAGGCTGTAGGGAAGAAGTTTTAGTGATAGAGGATGAAGTAGGATCAGTAGATGGTTTTGAAGGGGAAGCTCAGGAGTGATGCTTGATTCGGGTAAGAATATGGCATGGGAGGGGAGCCAGGTTACAAGTTCAAGGAGTATAGATTGGGGTGTTAGGGTTTAGTAAAGCTAGTCTTAAGATTTATTGAATGTACTGTACTGTACTTCTGTTGCTTAGTTTAATTTGTTATATTATCCGTTAATCTTTATACTGTCATGTTTACAAATTTTCAAGTCAATAAGCATAGTTTTGCCATTTAGATTGTTTATCAGTTCAGTGTTCTAATTACTGAAGAGTCTCAATACATCCTGTACTTTTTTCATAATAAATTAATAAAAATGTTAGTTTCTTGAATTTAGAGTTGCAGGCAAAATT
Organism: Cancer borealis; assembly: GCA_036785275.1. NCBI lineage: Eukaryota > Metazoa > Arthropoda > Malacostraca > Decapoda > Cancridae > Cancer > Cancer borealis. The sequence goes on along the minus strand of JAXIVD010000767.1, from coordinate 71,856 downwards.
TAAAATAACCTACACTGTTGTCCCTCAATACCAATCAGGCTTTTTTCACCCTGATAATTAGTTACCAAACAGGATGGTTTCCTGTACAAAAGAAGTGATGAATAAATGTAACATTAAAATTACCTTAAAACTTGACAGGAGGGACAGTTGGAGGATTGGCAGCAGCGTTTATGGCCCAGGACAAGTTTAAAAGTGTTGCTGAAGTAATCAGGAATGATCTCACACCTGCACAAAGGCAAAGACGTAGTAACTCAGTC
>JAXIVD010000767.1:50000-71399 GCA_036785275.1 Cancer borealis | reverse complement strand
TACCTACCAGGACGGTTCCTATGAAGACGACCGTAATGGATTTCGTACACAATGAGGTTGCATGCGACTACAACGCGCGTTCTCCGGTGCACTCCGCTGCCAGATGGTGGAGCTGAGCTGAGACGCAAGGTTACCAGTCATATATCAGCCGGGCAGATGCAGTGACGGCAGATTACTTAAGTCTTGTTTAAATTACAGCAATTACATCTCCCTATCAATCCACTAATATATGCACCGATTTTTATTTTTATATATATATTTTTCTCTCCATTTTTCCACTGTTTGATTTAGTACATGATATGTAATTCTATATTAAAGTTTAATTGCATATCATTATCCAAAATAGTATACTGTATTCCATTAATATTGAGTGCTCTTGCAAATAGTTCTTACTGGATCGATTTTATCTTGATTTTACACTTCACAGTGTTTTGGCTCTTGCCTGACGAATGAAGTGATTGTTTATGTAGTCAGGTAGTATCCTCTCTTTTTTCAGCACCATTGGGGGGGGAGGGGCAGAAAGTACCTATAAAACCGATCATAGAGAAATAAAACCGTAAACGCCAATAAATTTTAACACCTCCCCATAAAAATAATTACAATAGATGTATCGATTGTACTGCTAGATCATTAGAAAAAAGAAAAAACATGTAGACAGCAAAAATGTCTAAATATTCCAGTGAAGAGAAGAGATGAAATACTGCCTAAGTCTTGTATTCGTGAGGGAAAAATTGAAGTAAAGAAAAGTAAAAAATCGTGTGCAAAGTTGCGGGAAGGGAGGAGGGAAGAGCAATGGAGGAGGAAAGGCATGCAGGAGACAAGTCAGGGAAAACATTAACTATGGAAACGAAAGTAGAAAATAGTCACATATACTTAATTACATAAGAAATACGAGGTTAAAAAAAAAACTGCGGTATTTGTTATTCTGTGGCTCAGGTATTGTGTCAAAACCTCAAGCTAGGTAGCAATATCACATCACTAACACTCGGCTGGGAGGAAAGGAAAGAGTGTGTAGCTATATCTATGCTGCACCTCTTTATTTACTTGTATTTTATAATTTAAGCATTATCTAAGGTCATATCAGAAAAAAAAAAAAAAATTTCTTACATCTAGAGATAATAAAAAATCGTTTTAATTAAGTTTGGAAATTACACTGCAAGTAGTAGCTACTTTATAGAAGATAAACATAGTCTTACCTAATGTATATGTCGATATTTTTTTCCAGTGAACTTCCTCTAGGTACTGGCCACACAAGCATATATTTATAGACCCATGCACCCGCATACTTGTTCCTCTCTCTCTCTCTCTCTCCTCTCTCTCTCTCCATCTCTCTCTCTCTCATCTCTCTCCTCTCTCTCTCTCCTCCTCTCTCCTCATCTCCTCTCTCTCTCTCTTCTCCTCTCTCTCTCTCTCTCTCTCTCTCTTGTTATTTAACTTTCCTCCCCCTCTTAAATATACCAAATCTACATATCACTTTTATTCACCATCCATTTTGCCGGTCACCACATACAAACTCTATAAGTCCACAGCACAGGTCCCTCACTTTTAGGCCCGTATCTTGCACTTATCTTGCTGCACTTACTCTCTGCCACATAATCTCGGACTATTATAATATCAACATTGATATTTATTACTGGAGTGCTGTAAAAAGTTTAATGTGTCAAATATAGTTTCCACGTAAAACAATCGTTACTTTCCTAACTTAAGAATCCTTCCGTAACCATCAACATAAATTATTCATAATTCCATAATCAAGAATTTTCAGCGTTGCGATCTTGTGATAGAGCCCCCCATACCCTCTACACGAAGAACCGAGTGGGCGGAGCTATACCTTCACACGTACACATGCTCTCCTTATTCTCCGACACAAAACTATTATCTATACTTCCTCAAGGTTGCGATGACGAATTTTTAAACCGACTTATATTTACTAAATATCGTAAGTCTTATGCGAACTGAAGAAATGTTGCCAGTGATCCTATTGTAATTGTTTTCCCATAAGTTATATTTTGCTTATAGCTACAGCACATAAAATAACTAAATTCATATACCCTATAGTTATTTACACATACATATAAACAAAAAAAAAATTCAAATATCATCTGAAATCTCATGAGTTATTAGAAAGTGTAATGAATTTTAAGTGATGTATCTGTGATACGTGTGATTGGAAGCATGTGATGAACAAAACGTATAGTCCTCATGCTGTCCCCATTATCATCCTATACATGCAGACCAGTACGTGACAATCATGCGTGGCCCGGTTGTACATCACTATCTTCCACTCATACACTAATCACCTCACCACTATACATTAACTACCTACCCAATCATTACTAATACAACACCACAACTCTAATACTAAGTAAACACTTGACACAATTCTTATCAACTATTTAAAAATATTAGCAGTATATTAGTTAGTAGTAGAGTAGTAGTAGCAGTGATCAATGTGGTGTGTATGGAAGAAACAAAATGATTAGTTAACATCATTCCATGATAGAAAATAGAGGAAAAAGGAGCTAGAAACAAACAAGACAAACCATAGTAGTGGAACAGCCCTTCGCAGAAAACAGAGAAAATTATAGGACGGCCTCTTATACAACAAATAAAACAAACAGAAAAAAAATCTTACATTAAATTATATTAAATTAAGGGACCGATGAATAAAGGATTGAATACGTAGCGCACAAAATATATGAGAGAAAAACGAAAGGAGGTGCCGTTGTAAAGGCCAAAGCCTCCGAACTGAGGTCTGAGACCTGAGTGCGGTGCTACTTTTATTTTAGCTTTGCATTACAAAGTAGTCACGGTCTGCAGATGTAGGTGACACCCTGACAGCAGAAGGAGAGGACCCCAAGCTTGTCTTACTTGTGGTGTACCTGCACTTACCCATAGGTAGGAGGGAGGAATAATGAATCATGCACAATAATGAAATCTATAGTGTATATATTTTTCAATATTGACTTGGTGCCCGCCACCTGTATTTTATTTGATTTTGGTAAATCTGTAGAACAACGCTCCTAACCGATGGTAATGCTTTTTGTTGCAGTACACAGGATACTTACCGTACTGAACATCTGTGAAGGTTTTAGTGAGTGGTTCGCCTAAACTAACTATGACCCAGGGAGACTACACGGTAATTCTGGATAATAAGTCCGCCACCCCGATTTCCCCACAACCCCTCCTATCCATTCAAACAAGCTTGGGGGTCCTGGTAATCGGAGGATTTTTTGGGGGGGATGAAAAAATAAGCGAAATATGGGCCTTCAAAAGCAAAGAAAATTTTCGAATTCCTAACCTAACCTAATCTAACCTAAAACTAACCATACCATAACTTACCTAACCTAACCTAATCTAGCCGGGGGGGCTGCGCCCCCCTAGGACCACACCCCGCTTGGACATTTAACCCACCTAACCTAACTTAGCAGAAGAGGCTGCGCCTCCCCCTGGAACCCCCACTAGGACACTAACCTAATCTGAACAAAGAACTTCAAAATTATATCGTTATGACTTACCGGTGTGGTGTGGTTATTGTTACAGCGATGGAGGTGGGTAGAGCTTAGCGTATATCTACACGGCACTCCCTCCCGCACTTTCACAAAGTTTCTTTTCCTGGCACTAAACCATGTTCATTAACAGTTTGAGTAACCCTTCCTCACACAGTCCCTTGAAATATGTTCCACAAAAATCACCATATGGGACAAATACCATCCTTCACAAGACACGGAAGATGTTCGTCACGTTTCCTGCGCTTGATAGCCATATCAACAACCCTGACATGAGCCTGTATAGAGAACACCTGACCCTAAAAAAACAAATGAAAAAGCGTAACTAAACCTAGCGTGGAAAGATCAAATTGGTAGCGGCAAGAATTGGCAGTGACGAGCGGCAGTGCGATTGGATGGTTCAGTTCTATAGGATATCATGAATCCTTTTATGCCATATACCCACAAATCCAGTCATAAACAAAATATAATCATTTCAATGTTAGTTTTGACTGTTGTAGAGCTCGCTGGACTTAGAAAACTGTTTGAATTTTCGCCACACTTTCGAGTGCTATTACGGGTCCCACCACTTGAAGTGAGCACCTCATTTTTTTTAACGTTTATGGAACCACTACCGAGTCTTCTACATGATATGTGAGTTTTGTGCATGTACGTGACACGGTCCTATTTCTCCAGTTGATAAACCGAATACACCCCCGTACTCCCACCACCTAACCTTATCTTACCACTAACTAGCAGCATCCCACCATGACATAACCCTAGCCTAAACAAAACTGACATGGGGGCTTGCGTCCATCCGGACCCCTCCCCCAGTCTAACCTAATTTAAGGAAGCAACACTCCACTAAATCAATCATAGATGTTCACTACAGTAAGTATCCTATGTACTGCAACAAAAGGATTTTGATAAGTTTGGAGGGCGTTGTTCTGCAGATTACTTACTTTTTTTCGGTATTACTTTACATCAGTTTAAAAGTTGACCAGAAGAGAGGGAGTGAGAGATCTAAGGAGTATTTCTCCCCTACAAAAAAGGACAAGGCACAGACTGTTAAAAGAGAGTAATATCATCCCGAACCCTATCATCTGGTCATGGTTACCCATATTCAAGAGGTGATATAAGCTAGGTATATGGAAATAAATTTATGGATGTCATTGGTCAAGGCTTAAAAAGTCTATGCGTTGATATAGGTAAGAATTGTTCGGCTATTGAAAGGCCCACTAAGACTACCCCTATCCTTCATATTCTTATGCATAAATTTACACTTCTGCATTGATTTCTGTTTTCTGTGTCTTGTTAATGATTTCCAATTTTATCAGACAATGGTTAGTGCACTTCTGTGGTGGGGACCTGCAAGAAAACTACCTCTGTATTCCCTGTGGCTCATAAAAAATGACCAAAAGGGATGGAGTGATGAGTCTCGGAAGGCCCCCTCCTCTTTATTCTCCTTGTCTTGTCTTGGGCTACCCCCTTTTAATGGAGATATTAGCCCCAGTTATAGATAGGTAAATATCATCAGCCAGATGGTATAAAGTTCGAGCACACCTCAGACCCTTGACAGACTTTTTTTCTTCTCGATGGCACTGTGACCAAAGTATGATAGTTTCCATACAGTACTCCTCGTCCCATCATATGTCATATTTCGATATTTCAATATAAGAAGTACACTTTTACTGAGGCTACATCCAGTTTACTTACATTAGCTACTTAAGTTTTGAAACTGCTTCATGTCTCTCCAGAAAGCACTCAGTGGCCTTAGGTTGGAAGTCCTTGGTCTAAGTAGCTATATATACATGTTGGGGATGAGGCTAATGTTTTGAGAAAAATTAGATGCTTGTCTTAAAAATTATTTGTTTATTCTTATTTTCTATTTTTATATATTTTTTGTCTTGGTCCTATGGCACTGGTAGGCTTTATGGGGGCATTGAATGGTCGGCCTCCACCTGTTAGTAGTGAAGGTTAGATTTTAAAAAATGACACCTCGTTTCTTGTTTAGAGGCTCATGCTGCCCGTGGAAGATCCTTGATGCATTTGACATTGCAGTCCCAGTCGAGGATAATGATGGCAGCATGTGGGTGATATTTAGCCACTCGGCAGTTTTCTTAAAAAAAAAGTGGCCAGCTCATCACAAGACTCAAACTCAGAACTCTGAGCTCGTCTTGTCCGCATGTTAGCCACTAGACCACTGCTTCCCCATGTGATAATTGCTACAGAGGACCACAAGAAGACTTGTACGAACTATGTAACTGGAGTCAGTATGAGAAAATGGAATTTAATAGCAAGAAATGACATGTTTTTAATTTGGAAGACAGTAAAAAGAGACTAGATTGAATGAAATACAAGATGGAAATGAGTTAACTAGTAAAGTAAAGAAAGAAAGTCATTTGAGTGATAATACAGGATAATGTGTTACAAGAAAAACCCTTTAATGTGATCACTGGAAGAACAGAGATTAGCTATTGATATTAATGAAAATGTTATCTAATCATATGGCCATTCATTAAATATTGAAGGTGATCGTTATTACTTCCAATGTATAATACTTTGAAATCCCTTGAAAGTGTTGATCAGTTGATGGACTCTGCCTTAACACCATCATCTGCACATCCTACTCCCTTGGATGCCATCCTGTATTGGTAAATATGCAGCGATATATAAGAAATGAGCAAGATTGTATCACCAAAACACTCTGCTGTTGTCGGCTACTGTGGAAAGTTGTAAACAACATGTGGCTCTGCCCTCGTACTGCTTGACAAACTAATGGCAGCTGATTGAAAAAAGTGCCGGAACGAAGGTGTTTCTAGACCACGGAGTGCAGGATTAAAGAGATACTGCAATGATATTTCCAATATCTCTAATTGCTTTCGAGATAATGAGGAAGAAAGTTATGTTTTGGATAAAAGATACCGTTTAATTTTACTGTGTAATTATTAGTCAGAACAAATATTCATAATGACAGTTGTAGAGTTTAATTAGGTCTATCAGATGTTGCAAAGATATTTCCAATACCTCTAATAGCTTTCGAGAAAATGAGGAAGAAAGTCACGTTTTGAGTAAAAGATACAGTTTAATTTTACTGCGTAATTATTAGTCTTAGAACAAATAAGCATAATGACAGTTGTAGATTTTAATTAGGTCTATCAGATGCTGCAATGATATTTCCAATATCTCTAATAGCTTTCGAGAAAATTAGGAGGAAAGTTATGTTTTGGAAAAAAAAATACGGTTTCATTTTACTGTGTAATTATTAGTCTTAGAACAAATATTCATAATGACAGTTGTAGAGTTTAATTAGGTCTATCAGATGTTGCAATGATATTATCAATATCTCTAATAGCTTTCCAGAAAATAAGGAAGAAAGTCATGTTTTGGAAAAAAAAATATGGTTTCATTTTACTGCGTAAATATTAGTCATAGAACAAATATTTATAATGACAGTTGTAGATTTTAATTAGGTCTATCAGATGCTTCTATGATATTTCCAATATCTCTAATAGCTTTTGAGAAAATGAGGAGGAAAGTTATGTTTTGGAAAAAAGATACGGTTTAATTTTACTGTGTAATTATTAGTCTTAGAACAAATATTAATAATGACAGTTGTAGAGTTTAATTAGGTCTATCAGATGCTGCAATGATATTTCCTATATCTTTAATAGCTTCCAAGAAAATGAGGAGGAAAGTTATGTCTTGAAAAAAGATACGGTTTCATTTTACTGCATAATTATTAATCATAGAACAAATATTTATAATGACAGTTGTAGAGTTTAATTAGGTCCATCAGATGGTGCAATGATATTTCCAATATCTTTAATAGCTTCCAAGAAAATGAGGAGGAAAGTTATGTCTTGGAAAAAGGATACGGTTTAATTTTACTGTGTAAATATTAGTCATAGAACAAATATTCATAATGATAGTTGTAGAGTTTAATTAGGTCTATTAAATGCTGCAATGATATTTCCATTATCGCTAATAGCTTTAAAAAAAAAAATAAGGAAGAAAGTCATATATTGGATAAAAGATATGGTTTAATTTTGCTGCATAATTATTAGTCTTAGAACAAATATGCATAATGACAGTTGTAGAGTTTAATTAGGTCCATCAGAGTCTGCAATGATATTTCCAATATGTCTAATAGCTTTCAAGAAAATGAGGAGGAAAGTTATGTTTTGGAAAAAAGATACGGTTTAATTTTGCTGCATAATTATTTGTCATAGAACAAATATTTATAAAGACAGTTGTAGAGTTTAATTTGGTCTATCAGATGTTGCAATGATATTTCCAATATCTCTAATAGCTTTCGAGAAAATGAGGAGGAAAGTTATGTTTTGGAAAAAAGATATGGTTTAATTTTGCTGCATAACTATTAGTCATAGAACAAATATTCATAATGATAGTTATAGAGTTTAATTAGATCCATCAGATGCTACAATGATATTTCCAATATCTCTAATAGCTTTCAAGAAAATGAGGAGGAAATTTATGTTTTGGAAAAAAATACGGTTCAATTTTACTGCGTAATTATTAATCTTATAACTAATATTCTTAATGACAGTTGTAAAGTTTAATTATGTCTATCAGATGCTACAATGATATTTCCAATATCTAATAGTTTTCAAGAAAATGATGAGGAAAGTCATGTTTAGGAAAAAAGATACAGGTTAATTTTACTGCGTATTTACTAGTTATAGAACAAATATTCATAGTGACAGTTGTAGAGTTTAATTAGGTCTATCAGATGCTGCAATGATATTTCCAATATCTCTAATTTGTTTCGACAAAAGGAGGAGGAAAGTTATGTTTTGGATAAAAGACATGGTTTTATTTTACTGTGTAATTATTAGTCATAAAACAAATGTTTATAAAGACAGTTGTAGAGTTTAATTAGGTCTATTAGATGCTGCAATAATATTTCCATTATCTTTAATAGCTTTTGAGAAAATGAGAAAGAAAGTCATGTTTTGAAAAAATAATATGCTTTAATTTTACTGCATAATTATTAGTCATAGAAGAAATATTCATAATGACAGTTGTAGAGTTTAATTAGGTCTATAAGATGCTGCAATAATATTTCCAATATCTCTAATAGCTTTCAAAAAAATCAGGAAGAAAGTCATGTTTTAGAAAAAAGATACGGTTTAATTTTACTGCGTAATTATTAGTCTTAGAACAAATATTCGTAATGACAATTGTAGAGTTTAATTAGGTCTATCAAATGCTGCAATGATATTTCAAATATCTCTAATAGCTTTTGAGAAAATAAAGAAGAAAGTCATGTTTTTGAAAAAAGGTATGGTTTCATTTTACTGTATAATTATTATTCTTATAACAAATATTCATAATGACAGTTGTAGAGTTTAATTAGGTCTATCAGATGCTGCAATAATATTTTCTATATCTCTAATAACTTTCAAGAAAATGAGGAAGAAAGTTATGGAAAAAAGATACGGTTTAATTTTACTGCATAATTATTAGTTGTAGAACAAATATTCATAATGAAAGTTGTAGGGTTTAATTAGGTCTATCAGATGCTACAATGATATTTCCAATATCTCTAATAGTTTTCGAGAAAATGAAGAAGAAAGTCATGTTTTGGGAAAAAAAGATTAAATTTACTGTGTAATTATTTGTCTTTGAACAATTAATCATAATGACAGTTGTATAGTTTAATTTGATCTACCAGATGCTGCAATGATATTTCCAATATCTCTAATAGCTTTTGAGAAAATGAGGAAGAAAGTCATGTTTTGAATAAAAGATACGGTTTAATTTTACTGCGTAATTATTAGTCTTAGAACAAATATGCATAATGACAATTGTAGAGTTTAATTAAGTCTATCAGATGCTGGAATGATATTTCCAATATTTCTAATAGATTTCAAGAAAATGAGGAAGAAAGTCATGTGGATAAAAGATATGGTTTCATTTTACTGCGTAATTATTAGTCTTAGAACAAATATGCATAATGACAGTTGTAGAGTTTAATTAGGTCTATCAGATGTTGCAATGATATTTCCAATATCATTGCACACATTACACCAAATAAGAATGTAGTTCAAATTTCATATATTTTATTATAATTTCACAGTATACAGTAAATTAGGAACCAATATTAAGGCTTATCAAACTATAAAAAATTCAACTTCTACCAGGTACACCACTATGTCCAACGCAATGCAAGTTTTGTCCTTGGTGGCACAAGTGTGTGAAGAGGAGAACCTGCGAGTGCCCATCAAGGAGAGCCTTAAGGGAGGGCTCATAGCCGGCACCACCACCACCATTGGGGGCCTGCTTGGAGGGCCAATAGGCCTAGCAATAGGTGAGCTGTTCCACATATAGCATTTGTTTGTTCCCTTATTGGACATCAAAACTTTATGAGATTTCATAAGGCAATCCTTTATACATTTGCTGAATATCTTAAGGTATAATGTAGTGGGAATTGAAAGAATACTTCCACCGTATTCCTTGCTAGTGATTAAAGGTGAGCAAAGGGGATGGAGCGAGGGATCTGGGAAGTCCCTCCTGTGAAAAGACAGGGTGCAGAGAGGATTGATAGGGATGGTTCATAGAATATTCTACAATTATATGGGTTAGATGGTAGACTGCCAAGATCTAGCTGTAGCTATGCGTAGCTGTGGGCGCTCATCTCCCATCGCATTGACCTCTTAGCCTGTGGAGGAAATTATCCCATGACACAGGGCCATTGTGACATCCAAGTTTCCACAGTTTACCTTCCCCAGGTTGCCCTAGGTGAGATGAGAAAAAATTTTCATGTGAATAGTGGAGCATGTGTAAGAGTGGGAAATAGCTTAATTGATTAATTTCCTGTACAAGGAAGACTACATCAGTGATGTCACCATGAGTGTTCAATATTTATATGGAAGGCGTGGTAAGGGAAGTTAATGTGAGAATGTTAGGTAGAGGTCTCAATTTGGTAAATACTGTTGATAGAGAATGGAAGATAAGTCGGCTACTGTTTACGGATGATAGTGCTTTCCTGGCCGAATCTGAGGATAAATTGTGTCAGCTGGTGGAAGAATTTGGACGAATGTGTAGAAGGAATTTGAAAGTGAATGGGAATAGAAGTAAAGAAATTAAATGCACAAAGAGGGTTGGTTTTAGAAGGATGAATTGTATTGTATTGAATGGTGAACTGCATGAAAAGTTGGAATTTTTAAAGATCTACAACTAGGTCCTGAGTTTTACCCCTACCACTTCATATTTATCTCATGCTCTCTCCTTCCCCGCACCTGATTTTATCCAAGGGTCACATCAGATGTGCGGGAATCTCCTCCACGGTTCGTCAAAGCTGCATCATTTGTTATACATTCACCACTGCTCTCTGTGCACTTTTATCATGCACAATCATCCTTCTTTGCTCCACAGGCATCCCTCTTTCATTCAATGCTCTTTTCACACTATCCATCCATCCTATTGTTTGTGGCTTTCCTCTGAACCTCACACCTCTCACATCAGATCCTACTATTCTCTTCACCAAATGGTCTTCTACCATTCTCTCCGTGTCCAAACCACCTCAATACATTCTGCTACTCTTCTAACACCAGTTCTCCTTTGCACTTCATCTCTCACTTAAGGTGCGCCCACGGTTGAACACTGTTTGTCGGATAAAGTTTGTTACCATATCATACTGCGTACCAGAATGGTGTCATAGATGTAGAGTCGAGGAAAACTGATCTTGCAACAAACAGTGCTACCGGATCAGTTTTCTTTGATTCTATGTTTATGACTGCTATGCAATCTATGTTAAGTGTTTGTCTGATGAACAGTGTTCGACTGTGTGGATGCATCTTTAGTCTATATAAGTTACTCCACACACTTGTCATCTCCATTACATTCAATCTCTTCTTTTCTACTGCCATACTCCATAATTCAGTTCCATATAGTGAAGCTACTTCTTCACACAACCTTCTCTTTACATTCATTCCATCTAACACCTTTCCTACATCATTGATCCTAGACTTCATCTGTTTCTATTCCTCAATTTAGTAATCTTGAACCCTAAATATTTAAAACATTCTACCTTCTCCAGCAGTTAATCATTCAATGCATCTCTCATCTTTCTACCACTCACCTCCCTTGTCCGTTTCATGACATTACTCATATTCTCATTCATTCAAATTCCTCCAACTACTCACTCATTCAAAGTTTTCCGCCAACTGACATGATTTCTCCTCTGAATCAGTCACTAAAGCCACATCATCTGTAAACCGTAGCAGATCATCTTCCTGTGGGGTTGACCTGTGTCTCAACTTAAGTGGAAAAGGGAGAGGACTGTATACACTGTGAAGTTTTGTAGTCTTCAATTTGTACATTTCTATAAATTATTTGTACAAAGCCAGGTCGTGGCTAAACACACAAAGGCTTCAAGAGAGATACAATACTGTCCTCACTACTTTGTGCCTGAGAATGACCTATAATAATGAAAAACTTTCCTGGCAGGTGTTTATCAGGCTAGAGCAAGGAAAAGGACTATAATATGAGAAGCCAGTTGCCTTGGGAATTGGCGTTCCTCTGAAGACTAAGCGAGATTGAACACCGGTTGTAGAGAGAATATCATGTGATAACTCTAAATAGGAAGTCAGAAGGGAGAACATGAGATATGACCTGTCTCTCCCTCCCCCTTTTTATGTTTTTATTTAAACATACATAGTGTACAGTTAACGGAATTTTTTTTTTTTTTTTTTACTAGAGTTAAAGTTGCCTATTCCATTGGGTCAACTATTTTAAAACTTTACTGCATTTATGAGTGAAACTTATCACTTCCTTATACCTAGCATATATATGTGGAAATTATAAATCATGGTGGGTGTAGGCAGAGCCATCTATGGTTGGCAACCTTTATCTGGTGTGTAGAGAAGCACCTCGTATCCACATCAGTAGTAAGGGTGTTCCACCACTGCAGTGGAGTGCTGTTGGTAAGTGCTGGATGGAGACCTCGAGACCTCCAGTAGAGAATAGTTGCCCAGCACCGTTCTTGTGCTGTGCTCAGACCTCCTCCAGGTGGCCTCCAGGTCCATCAGGTGTAGCACGTGTTGTACCTGTGACTTGTGCAGCACGGGTCAGAGCGGCAACGCTCCTGCGATGCTCCAAACTGTCCCACAGTGGTTCGGCTGTATCCATCTGCTGTTCATGTTGCTGTTGATATTGTTGTGGGAAGTGAACTCTGCTGATAAGGCATTCTACCGGCCTCTGTACCTTGTCCAGCAGGTTGAGGTGACAGTGGGCACTTGACATCCAGGTGAGAGGTGCATACTCCATGACAGGCCTAACCTGGGTCTTGTATAGGGTGAACAGGCTGTCAGTGTGGAGGAGCTGCTTGATTCAATGCAGCAGGATCACCTTTAGGGAGGGATTCTGTGCCACCTTCTCAAGGTGACGGTCGAATTGCAGCAGGGAGTCAACTTCCACACCCAGGATATTGATGCCATGCCATCACATCCGAACTTCAGCTTCCCACTCATCTGGCTCACATACTCCTGAGAATGTGATATCACCATGGCCTGAGTTTTGTCATGGGTAAGCTTGACTTGCCATCTTCCTCCCCAGGCCATGATGTTTCCCAAGAGTCTGTGGAAAGACTATCACGTCCTGGACTTACGCAGCGTAAGTCCGGGAGAGGATGCAGTCATCAGCGTAGGTGGTTTCTGCGGGGATGCTCTGCAGGAAGTCATTTAGGCAGATTTAGACAGATCCTTGTGGAACGGAGGCCTCAACTGGGAAGCTGGCCGAGGTGCGTCCATTCACCATAACATGTAGATTTCTGCCCCTTAGGTAGCTGGAGAATGTGATGCCCAGCTGTTCAAGCTTGGCTATCAACATATGATGCCACAGGCAGTTGAAGGCTCCAGCAATCACCAGGGATGGTTTCACTAGAAGGAGAGAAGGCAGTGGGAGTAAAAGTTTTCTTGGCAGGAGGCTGTAGGGAAGAAGTTTTAGTGATAGAGGATGAAGTAGGATCAGTAGATGGTTTTGAAGGGGAAGCTCAGGAGTGATGCTTGATTCGGGTAAGAATATGGCATGGGAGGGGAGCCAGGTTACAAGTTCAAGGAGTATAGATTGGGGTGTTAGGGTTTAGTAAAGCTAGTCTTAAGATTTATTGAATGTACTGTACTGTACTTCTGTTGCTTAGTTTAATTTGTTATATTATCCGTTAATCTTTATACTGTCATGTTTACAAATTTTCAAGTCAATAAGCATAGTTTTGCCATTTAGATTGTTTATCAGTTCAGTGTTCTAATTACTGAAGAGTCTCAATACATCCTGTACTTTTTTCATAATAAATTAATAAAAATGTTAGTTTCTTGAATTTAGAGTTGCAGGCAAAATTTAAAATAACCTACACTGTTGTCCCTCAATACCAATCAGGCTTTTTTCACCCTGATAATTAGTTACCAAACAGGATGGTTTCCTGTACAAAAAAGTGATGAATAAATGTAACATTAAAATTACCTTAAAACTTGACAGGAGGGACAGTTGGAGGATTGGCAGCAGCGTTTATGGCCAGGACATGTTTAAAAGTGTTGCTGAAGTAATCAGGAATGATCTCACACCTGCACAAAGGCAAAGACTTAGTAACTCAGTCATGGTATGTATGTTACAATATATAATGCATCATTCAATATTCAATAATTTGTATCTATATATTATTTTACTTAAGCACCTTGCAGAAAACTGTGTCTTTAATAGAAGTTTTCAGCTTTTGTTGCCGACATTCTTGTAAAATTATTTTAGCTATATACTAACATATGGACATACACTGGAACCTCAGTATACGTCTGTCTTGGAATAAGTCCAACTTGGTCTACGACCTGTTTGGACTCAAAATATTTTCCTTGGTAGACGACCTTTATAGGGAATACGATTTGTGCGAGTGGTCAGTCCAGCATACTTCCGAAGATTTGGGCTCTAATTTCTTCTGCCCCCGCCCTCTCAAGGGACGTAGCCTGACTCTGCCTGAGGAGTGGGGGGGGGGCTCACTCTCCTTGCCGCGGCTGTCTCCCCCCCACCAAGCCCCCTTTATCTCTCTCCCCCCTCTCTCTCTCTCTGCGCCCTCCTTCCCAACGAGAGAGAGAGAGAGAGAGCTAGCTAGCTAGCTGTGGTGAGTCTTGACTGTGGTTGTTAACATCCTGTGGAGGGACATCCTAACACAGGATGTTAAGGAACCACAGTCAAGACGAACCACAGCGACTCACCGATCTCTCTCTCTCTCTCTCTCTCTCTCTCTCTCTCTCTCTCTTCTCTCTCTCTCTTCCTCTCTCCTCTCTCTCTCTTCTCTCTCTCTCTCTCCTCTCTGCTCTCTCTCTCTCTCGCTCTCTCTCTCTCTCTCTCTCTCTCTCTCTCTCTCTCTCTCTCCTCTCTCTCTCTCTCTCTCTCTCTCTCTCTCTCTCTCCTCTCTCTCTCTCTCTCTCTCTCTCTCCTCTCTCTCTCTCTCTCTCTCTCTCTCTCTCTCTCACTCCTCTCCTCTCTCTCTCTCTCTCTCTCCTCTCTCTCTGTCTCTCTCTCTCTTCCTCGTCTCTCTCTCGGCTCTCTCTCTCGCTCTCTCCTCTCTCTCTCTCTCTCTCATCTCTCTCTCTCTCTCTCTCTCTCTCTCCCTCTCTCTCTCTCTCTCTCATCTCTCTCTCTCTCTCTCTCTCTCTCTCTCTCTCCATCTCTCTCTCTTCTCTCTCTCTCTCTCTCTCTCTCTCTCTCTCTCTCTTGTGAGAATCCCTAGAAAACCACTAACACAAAGACTTAACAAATCAAGGTGATTGAGTTCAGTAGCCGCACTCCAAATAACAGAAAGCGTGACTGTCTTCCAGGAGCCAGGCTTGACGAGATAACAGACGTATGCGGAGAGGTCACTCAGCAACGCAGATAATAACACTCTTTTTATCATCCACGCAGGAACAAACGATGTGTCATCCACAAGACCCGAGAGTTGCTTGAAAAGTACAGGAAGATGATCCGCCAGTACAGGACAAAGTCTAATAACATTGTTATTTCAGGCATTCTTCCCAGGATAGGGTACTGACCTGAGGTTCTACAGCAAGGCGCGCACCATCAAACCACAGACTCTATTCTCTCTGTTCACAGGAAGGTGTTGACTTCCTAAACCTGTGGGATGACTTTTACAAGGAAACAAACTTTTTTCCAGTACGATGGACTGCACGTGAACAGCGTTGGGGATGCTCGCTTGGTCAGATTTTTCAGGGATCAAGTTTTTCTCTATAGAGTCAAAAACACCGAGCGGACGAGAGCAAGCAACGACATCATAGTTTCACCGTGTAATGCCACCACTGAGCCAAATAATAATTGTCACAGCTGACCCAATTATTAACGTCACCACTGATCCTAATACTAATGGACACTACTGATCCAAATATTAAAGTTTGTTATGTAAATGCTCGCAGCATCAGAAATAAATTCACAGATCTTGAAGCTCTCGCCGCAATGGATCAGTACCATATTATAGGAATTACAGAATCATGGTTAGACACGTCGAACAGAGATTACATTGCAAGAATTTCAGTTATCCGGTTATACAATTCTTAGCTGTGAAAGAGAGAACATAATTGGCGGTGGTGTAAATCCTATTATTTCACAGAGAGAGAGAAAGATTATCCAGTACAAAAATTACAAGTTCTATAAGATAATTAATTCCTCATAACTCATACCATAGCATTAATATAGGCTTATTAGTTTTAAAAATTCCACAGATAAGTTATTTTATGGTATGTTATTTACAGATGTTCCTGCGTAACAGATCTGTTACAACGACCTTGCAGAAGCATCAAAGCTCCTACTCAGTTCTTCAATGAAGATGCTCCTTATTCAGATAGTTTTCACAACAATAGGAAATAGTTTTTAAGTTAAGGAGAGAAAAATCAAATGAGTTGAGAGCTTTGGAGGATTCAGATCCTCCCTCAAGGGTTTGAGATCAAGTGAGGAGGAAAGAGGATAATTTGAACAATATACAAATAGTGACCTGATTTGTATAAAAGTTACTGACTTTGTCCTACAGAGAATACTCTCCGCTTTGGTCCAGGGATCTGTTAGCAATCACTGCATTCACTCTTCAACCTGCTGTCAAGGAGAAAGTGATTCAAGAGGTGTTCCACTTTTTCAGTCTCAGCTACAAATGCATATTCTAGACTGAGCTTTGGGTAAATGTGTGGAAAATACATCATTGGTTTCATAGTGCTGATTTCTGCTGTATTGCATCCACCAACCTTTACTAAACACATGTATTCAGGTTGCAATAGCTTTGTATATAATAGCATAAAAGACTTTGTAATCATATGAAATATGTCACAAAGAGTGCGGGAGGGGGGGGGGGGGGGGGGGGGGGGGGGGGGGAAGATTGTCACAAAGAGGTGCTAAATGTAGATAATATATGAACTTACTTCTTTACATAAACTTTATTTGAAATTAGTTAAGCTATGAATCTGTTCTTTTAGCTTGATTATATAAATATTTTCCTATGATTGTTTTTGTACATTAATTGAAACCATTATCTAAAACTAAAATACTTGTTCATTATTTTTTTCTTCAAGTTTCTTTAATCAAAAAACATCAAATTTATCTGTTAGTAGCAAACAATGATAAACGTTATGCAACATGCAACATGCTTTTAGCTCCCAAAGATTTTTTGTATATCTAATAAAACCATAAAGTAGAATTTTGTGATAAATAACCAAAATACTGGTTTTGATGTTTAGTACATAGTGAGTTATAATAATTTTACTAACAACTTTACTGGTTTGTAATTACTTAGGTGTAGGTCACATCATTGTTGAGAAAGACTAACTAAAAGGATGCACTTGGTTTCAAGACTCTTACCTACACAACACTGGGAATAGTACCTTGAATCTAAGCTGGAATGCTAAGGTTTGATAGACTATGTGGAAGGGGTGCCATGTGTAAAATACATATTTGATTCTTATTCCTTTGATTTACATTTTGTAGACCTATAGGTTCTGGATGTAAATTTTTAACCTGTGCTAGACTATAGTACAGGGGTTCTTAACCGGGGGTATCCATACCTCTTGGGGGTATGGGACTTGATCTCTGGATATTTATATATAATTAATTTAAATTTGATAATTTATACTTGGGTAGAATGTTAGATTATTAACTAGCACTTAACTATCCATATCTAAAGTAAATTCAAGCTATTGACATCTATGGAAGTTATACTGTCAACTAATAGGACTGGTGATGATCATTATTTTGACAGTCAAGTTGACTCAAGTGAAGGGGGTATGGGACCATATTGGGCAATCCATTGGGGGTCTGGAATCATCAAAAGATTAAGAACCCCTGCTATAGTACATCCAGCAACAGTGATGGTAACTGTTCTACCTGAACAGCAACCCCATGATGCCCTTTCCCTCAGTTACTGATTGTTTAATCTATGGTTAAATGATTTCAAATTGCTTTGCTACTTACTCTTTTAAGAAGCTTAGAATGCAGGGGCTGTATGCACAGGACGTTGTAAGTTATAGTTACTTGGTAATTTACGGTGCCTTAAGTTATGCTCAGACAAGGTGCCTTAACTTCTGAATGAACAAAAATATTTCAGGGCACTATAACCCTACTGTCACTTAATACGTCGTCTTGACACCAACGTGGTGCCACATCTTATTCAGCCAATCACAGGGCCAGTTACAAAAAATACTTTTGGAAGTATGTAGTAATCATGAGACAATATTTTCCAAACAGCTGTTGTGTGTCAACATACACTTTTCAAGGGGGAGAATATAGTCAACCTCCATTTGAAAAGTGATATAAGCCAAGTCTACAAAAAATATTAATAATGATAATAATAAAGACAATAATGATAATAATTATTATTGATATTACTATCATTATTATTAATCCTGTGGCTGCAAGAATACTACAATTGTATTACGTGCAAGTTGTTAAAGGTGACTGAAAGGGATGGAGCAAGGGGTCTGGGAAGCTTCTCTGTATTCTCTCCTTTGCAAAGATAGGTTGTATATGCTAGTAATGTGTCCCTGAATCTTGTCTTGTGTTGGGGAGACGTTTGTTGGGTATACATATAGATACATGTAATTATTATCACCACAATAATCATTAGAATTATCAATATCTAGGTAAATACAACATCAACATACTATTAGAGTGGCCACTCTTGGATGGTCATATTTCAGCATCTTGATGGATCTGTGGTGATACGATGGATGAATTGCCAACCCGATGTCTCCCTTTTCAATACAATTACACCGAAGCATTTCTGGAAATACAAGGAAATGTTAACACTGTATACAATACTAATTATATATTGGAAACTACATGATTTGAACCAGTTTATAAAATAGAATACTACTAATTTCCTTACGTTGTAGTTTGTTACTACACTACGTTGTACCATCAAGTGCCTCAGCAACAGTCAAGCAACATTAACTGCTTTCACCTCATGGCATACATGCAAGGTCAAGGATGAAGTGGTTAAAGTAACATATTTCCACATTAGAATAATTATAAATAAAAGTTAGGAGAATGAAATGTATTAGAAGGAAAATGTAAAAATCTCATATGTGTATGACTTTCAACTCGCATTTGGTTCCATCTTTGAACTGTTCGTATTGTAACCTCTGATGTCTGGTACTGACTTTCTTTAAACTATATCAACTGTCCTCATTATTCACATTAACATTACAATAAGTCATAGTATTCATGTCAGATATTTTTGGATTATGTTTGTAACAATCATATAATGTTGCATGTCGATTATGATGGTTGCTTTGAAAGTATTGCTAAATTGTTTATCCTGAACATATATATGCTGTATTAGCTGAGGAAAATAATTGTATTTGATAGTCTAAGTCTATTGCCTTAATAGCTATATACAAAATTACCATTGTCACTATATGTCCTTGAACTGAAGAAGATTATATAGGTGTCTGCATAAGATTTTTTACAGTTAAATTCAATGCCTTAAATATTTTTTTGTTTTGCTAGAGAACATTTCTGCCGTTATTCTAATGAAAGTTATTCTGTAAAATTCATAGTGGTGAACCCATATCATCTATGGTTATGATATTGTCCTGAACATAATAATCTAAGGACTGGGGATTCAACCACTAAAAAAGATTACAAAGGCCTGCATTCTTTGTTCCTTGTAATCATGTGCAAACATGTAAGGAACCTATCTGATGTACGCTTTTATACAACCCAAGTTTTCTCAGGTTCATGTCAAGGGTGATGGAACCTATTCCCACAGTTGCTCACAGATCCTGAGTTGTGATATACTGGTCCTAAAAAATCAAATGATTCAGAAGCTCCATTACTACAGAGTGCAGCCTGACCTTGACTTGTCTTTCATGCTGCATCACTCACCAACCTTACCCAATGCCTCACTCTATCATTACTATATAATCAAGTTCCTCAAATGTTGGTGAATCTCAATGGTTGTAATGTTCTTTTATTCAAACTTGTCATTCACAATTTTCAAAAACTCCTACATCCATGTGGCAGAAAAAAAGGAAAAATAAAGGATGTCAATGAGATTTAAGTATTCATATGACAATAACTTCTTTCATATAGTCAAATAGGAGACATTACTTTTTTAGTAACTCATATTTGAGTGAAACTAAAGTGACCTATTATTTAAAAATGGATTCATTATGATTAAACTGCATACGTAGATGTTTAGCTGTAGGATTAATTTACAAGTGCATACTCTAATACAAGTCATTATGTGGGTATTCATTACTTACTCAAATTAGCCCCTCTACAATAGACTGTACAAAGTTATACATAATGTAAACGGATATATGTATTCTACATATTCATGTAAAATATTTTAAAATAAATTTGTGATATTTCATGAGTATGGATTCACTGCTACTTTAATAATACGAGACTGTTATCAACCATTGTAATTTTTTTTTTATTACATTCTAATCTCCCCTCCACTTGCCAAAAATAATAAAGTGTAAAAAAAGTGATGTTGCACTTGAAGATGCGGCTCACTAAAGGTTTGGTGAATGGCAACTGGCAGTGTATGTGGGAATGATGTGTATTTCCTATTATGTACTCCTCTCGACTTTCTTCAGGTAGTTCTGAACTGTTGCATACTCCATACATGGACAGATAAGATCCATGTACAGAGCAAGCAGCTGGGAGGGAGAAAAATATGGATGCAGGCACATATACGCAACAGCCAGCTTTGGATTGAAAATGAGGATAGAGAAAGTAGGAGGGAACAGAGAAGGGGCTGTGGTTATTCACTACTTGCATACGTGTTCCCACAATACTATAAATTCATAAACCATGATGCTATCACGCACATAGTAGAATGAAGATATAATAACCCAAAACTGAAACAATAATACCAATATGATTTTTTATATAAACCCAGAGGATTTCCATATACTAAGGAAAATGAGGAATCCGGGTGTAGTAGTTGGCGAGGAGTCCTGGTATATTAGTAGGCAAACTGAATTGATTGTAGGAAATATGCCAGCCCATTAAAGATAAAGTAATTAAGTAAGCACGCACTGTAGCTGTGGGCGCTTATACATATATATATATATATATATATATATATATATATATATATATATATATATATATATATATATATATATATATATATATATATATATATATATATATATATATATATATATATATATATATTCATATATATATATATATATATATATATATATATATATATATATATATATATATATATTCATATATATATATATATATATATATATATATATATATATATATATATATATATATATATTCATATATATATATATATATATATATATATATATATATATATATATATATATATATATATATATATATATATATATATATATATATATATATATATTCATATATATATATA
>JAXIVD010000767.1:35000-42500 GCA_036785275.1 Cancer borealis | reverse complement strand
CTCACACGAGCGCGCGCATACGCGCACGCTCTCTCTCTCTCTCTCTCTCTCTCTCTCTCTCTCTCTCTCTCTCTCTCTCTCTCTCTCTCTCTCTCTCTCTCTCTCTCTCTCTCTCTCTCTCTCTCTCTCTCTCTCTCTCTCACACACACACACACACACACACACACACACACACACACACACACACACACACACACACACACACACACACAATACACATGCATACACACACACACACACACACACACACACAGACACAGACACAGACACAGACACAGACACACACACACACACACACACACACACACACACACACACACACACACACACACACACACGTGCAAGGATTAGTGCCACCGATTACCAGTACACAATACTCTTCTTTGTAAGGGAAATACAATTTAATTACAACGTAACAGCCAATGGAACAATATTAATTAAAACCACATATGTCCATTGAAATTATTGTAATTAATAAAAGTCTCCAAATTAAAAATCCTTGTCAACCATTCTTTCATTTCGGCAAAAATCTGAATAGCGATATAATCAACGCTCCACGCCGCTGCTCCGGGTATTAGTTCACATCTTGTACTGATACATTTATTTAACATGTGCATTATATTGAACATTTTACTCATACTAGTCCATTCATCAGTGTGTGTGTGTGTGTGTGTGTGTGTGTGTGTGTGTGTGTGTGTGTGTGTGTGTGTGTGTGTGTGTGTGTGTGTGTGTGTGTGTGTGTGTGTCTGTGTGTGTGTGTGTCTGTGTGTGTGTGTGTCTGTGTGTGTGTGTGTCTGTGTGTGTGTGTCTGTGTGTGTGTGTGTGTGTGTCTGTGTCTGTGTGTCAGTGTGTGTGTGTCAGTGTGTGTGTGTGTGTCAGTGTGTGTGTGTGTCAGTGTGTGCGTGTCTGTGCGTGTGCGTGTGCGTGTGTGTGTGTGTGTGTGTGTGTGTTCAATAATACTTTTAGCTGCATTACTAGGGAACCAAATATCTGACTACAGTGAGGATATTATGTCGCCCAGTGATGGTATTTCTGTTGCCCAATGAGAAGAACGAACATTCTCTCCTGACTATATAAGTCCACTAAGGTCTGCACATATCACCTACAGTTGCAGTATTCTACATTATTTATGAAGGACAAATTAGAGTCTGCTTACTATCTATCTGAATACCACAAAGGAAAAGAGAAGGAAATACAAGTCAACGAATCTTCTACTATTGCTCATAAGGATTGTCAATCAAATAGTTTCCCCATTTTGTGCAATTAATACTGAAATTTCATTGAGCATTGTACAGTAATTTTAAAAATAGGTGCGCCAAAAAAGTGGTAGAACGACGTCATTAGCTGGCTGTTCCTTCATTACACTCGAGACGATACACTATTTTCTTACCTTGCAGCTGACGTTGAAGTGCTGCTGGAGGGTCCGCTGGATGCAGTAGACGAGCGGCTGATTAAGTGGGTGCAGGAAGGTGCCGGCGGCCGCCTGCTGGAACCCTCCAACGCGCCTTACAACATTCCAAAGACAAACGTAGGAAACTGGAAGGAATCAAAAGTGTGGAAATTCTACGTCAACAATGTCAAAAAATATTTTGATCAGAAGGTATTGATTTCTCTATCATTATTATTATGATTATCATTATTATTATTATTATCATTATTATTATTACTATTATCATTATTATTATCATTATCATCATCTTTAAGAAATGCCTTGGTTTAAAAATGGACAAGGGAAGTATTAGTTACCAATGACTACATAACTATATTGCATGTAGTGCTAAGGTACGGTGATGCTTTCAGTGCAAAGATTCCATAACACTTGGAGGGTACCAATATGACTAAATGTGTGCATGCGTCCGTGTGTGTGTGTGTGTGTGTGTGTGTGTGTGTGTGTGTGTGTGTGTGTGTGTGTGTGTCTGTGTGTGTGTGTGTGTGTGTGTGTGTGTGTGTGTGTGTGTGTGTCTGTGTCTGTGTCTGTGTCTGTGTGTGTGTGTGTGTGTGTGTGTGTGTGTGTGTGTGTGTGTGTGTGTTTTGATACGTGATGTATCACAGGTGGGCGGGTTCTTCGTGGAGGCTGGTGGGCTGGACGGTTACCTGCTGTCCTCAACGCTGCGCCTCGAGCAAGACCAAGCGTGGACAGGCCTCCTGGTGGAGCCTCGACCAGACATGTTCTTTGAGCTGCTTGACAAACACCGCAAAGCACACGCTGCCAAATTTTGTCTTTCAGAGAAGCCCTACCCACACAAGGTAACTCTTGGTCTGTTTGTCTGTCTATCACTGTCTATTATGTTGAACAATTACTCCGCTCTTTGTTGTTCTTATGATAATTAAAGCCATAATTCATCAATTACACACACTCACGCACACGTACGCACACACACACGCACACGCGTACGTACGCATGCACGCACGCATGCACGCACACAAACACACACATACACACACACACACACACACACACACACACACACACACACACACACACACACACACACACACACACACACACACACACACACACACACACACACACACACACACACACACATATTCACACTCACACCCACACATTAAACAAGATAAACTGTGTTCGTTACAGCTAAATAATCATCCTGATCAATACTATTCAATCACTTGAGGAATACATCGAAGCGAGTTTTTCGGTTAAAACATTCAAACCACGTCACTGACACTTTCAATTAACTTAGCACGCCACTGCCTCAATGCCTCAGACTCCAACAAGCTTGTGTCATCACTCAGTAGATGGAGTTGAGGTCGCCAACCAGCCATTCCCTGATGTGCCGCGCGGCCGTGACCATGCACTCACCCATGTGGTTTTCACTGTCATCAAGCATAAGGAAATGCAAATATTTAAAGATTCTTTTAGTGTGATAAATCGTTATAGAGGTAAACAATTACAAAAATAGTATAATGGATATTTTTATACTACGATGATGAATCTAACATTGAACACTGTATCCAGTGACACCTGTGCGTGTAAGTTTATGTTGACGAACTTGAGATGAACAGTTGAGGAAGCTGCAGCCTCAAGCGAGCGGACAGGACGAAAAGTTTACTTGGTTTTCTATTACATTCTTCAAAGTGCGAACCATTCATTCTGCCACATCCTTCCAGCTTCATCCAGAGCGGAACACACACACAAACAATATTGAAATTTTAAGACAACAATTTTCCAACCCAACTGGCAACGAAACCAAAGCACAAAAATTAAACGTCATACCTGACCTAGTGACGACCCAAGAACATAGTCTATAACGAACTAATTGTGGACGGAGAATTTGCTTTCTGCAGCCATAAACTAGTTCTTACACACTGTAGTAGTTTAAAGTTGACGTAATCGAAAGTGAAACTAGGGCCAAATAATCTGAAGGATCGACTCTTATAAACGATATGAAACCCATTAATCAAACTAAAGATTTGCCTCATTAAAAATCTTTTGCAGCGAAAAAGTGACAAATCTACTATTCACATATACACATACTGTGGTAGAAGACACCATAACAGCAAGAGATCACTGTGGTATAACACCAAAATCAAAGTAAACCACTGAAAAGTGTTGGTAAGCAGACAGACTCCATTGCAAAGTGAAGATTATGCAAAAAAAAACTAATTATAACAATAAAAAAATAAACAAAAGCTAATATATACTAAACACTGCAGTTGAAAGTTAGAATATAATGAAAATAACAAACAAACAAAAAACAAACTATATAACACCGTGGCGTCATTCAGCTTCAGAAGCCATGACAATAAGAACATGAAGTTGAATGAGCACATAACACTATCACGCACGGAACCAATTTCTTGAGAGGCGATTCTAGCACCACCATGTGACGACGGACGCTTCTGTTTAACATGCAGTCCCAACCCAGAGACTAATAAGATCAACATTAATTACAGAAATGGCAATAATGAGAGTAATTCGGGAACCACCAGCGATCATAATTAAGTTACTCGTGTCATCAGTGCTAATCATTTTAACGACGCCATTGGAAGCCGTGATCCTAACAGTTACATCAACGAACATCACGGCAGCAGAGATATTAATGGTAATAATGGCGGTAATGGTAATAATGGTAGTAATGCTGACCACCACAATAAAGCTTAATGAATTGACCTCTAGTCCCGGATAAAATTTGGCAGCCATTGCAGTACATGTACAGTACATGGAACGGACTCAATGTAAGTCTCGGATCAAAGAAAATGTTTCCAAAATACTTATAAAATAAGAAACAAAATTGGTATTACTTACTCGCTAACACAGTCTTCCAGTACAGTTGTGTGACTGTTGACTGCAAGACTAGTTACTGCATCTCATCTTAGATACATTTAAAAAATAGATAAATCAATGAATTAATAAACAAATAAGAAAATAATTACTAAATGAAGACAGAAACAGGCGTGGTAATTAAAATCACGCTCGCTTAACATCACTGGTTCGTAAAATTTTCAAACGAATAATTAGACAATAGGTTCATCACCTCACAATTTGTCTGTTTTACGGTTGCAAGTCATCTTGCAGACTGTCGAGCAGGGACCAACTAAACAAAACTGATTCTTGTAAACATGAAACCTTCCTTTGAAAACGACGAAGTCAAAATATTGAAGGCGAGTGAATCACGGATTAAAACATTAAGAATGAATTTTGAATTTACGCACAAAAATGTCTTGCTAATCAAATTTAATGGTTTATTTTAATGAGCTTCTCATTAATAATCTAATCACATTATTTGATGTGCACCTAAATTTCTAAAATATATATCACAATTCCTCATGATAAATTGATATAATACAAAAATGAATGTATGATCGTACTAGTGGCAATGCACATAAGTGGCGTGACTCTAACTTAACAATAGCAAGCCTATGGTCACCATGCATAAATCTGTCATCAAGTGAACACTGAGCACCAGTCACTATTGCATGGCGTCCGGCAGGGATCTGTCACTGGACTTAGTCATCTAGTGTTGATACTCCATGATAATGATGTCATTGTTGGATCGCACAACGTCACTGCAAAATTTTCTCACCTGAAGTGACAATTCCATAATAGCAAACCCAGACAGCAGTACTTGCGTCAACTTTTTACAAGGTGAGATACACATGAAATGACTCCCATGCACAACATAAATCACTAGCAAAATTCTTCAAAAACGACCTAGAAGCAAGATTATGAAATACGCAAAGATCAACGGTACTAAAATCGTAGTTTTGTCAAACATCTCAATATTAGCATCGAGCTCCTCTCATAGAACACAGCTGCCGTCGGAGCCACCGGAAGGCTGAGCTTCACTAAATACAATTTTTTCAAGAATAAAGATGTAACAGTATCAACTTTGTAACACCTTAATTCTCATTTACAACGTGCAATGCATATTCTCATGCTACCGAAGGTACTGCAAATAAAGTAAGTCGTTCAATGTTGAACTGCGAAGTTGATTCCCTCTCACAGAGCAGCTACTCTAGGAGGATGGCTGGCAATGCTATAAGAAAAACCCCCCAGCCGATTGTTTTAAAAACATAACCAAAGAATTTACAAATTTGAATCTAAGTGAGTTGTTTCTATTTGGTCACACATGGCCAAAGAAAATACATACAAAAAAATCTAAATAAAGAGTAGCGAGTAGCACATGGACAGGTGCAGATTACACAAATAGTTCTGTAACTTAAATCTTAGATAGTCTTTGAATTGAAAGTAGATATCCGGTGCGGTGGTTGACTCCTGATAGTGGATCACGGTGTAAGGCAGACTACCGAGGTAGTTAATGTTTAAAGTCTGTACATCTGTCTGTCTGTCTTGTCTCCTTTATGATAATGATTGTAAAAACTTTTTATTTTTCATCTACTTATTTTTTTCCACCATGATCTATTACCACGACAGACAAGCTTCTGGATGAGCCCTGATTACGTGAAGGAAAGCGTGGCCTTCAGTGCAGTGGGCAGCCAGCTGCTGGAGAAAGTTCAAGCAAGTAACAACGTCTTTGTTAAATAAGATTCAAAATACCAAAAGTGCTATTACAGAATACATGTATGTGAAGGTTCATACTCTGGTATGAAAGCCGCGTCAAGCTGGCGTAATAAAAGCGTTACTTGGTACAGGGAGTAGCGAGAGAAACGGGCAGCGTGGTGAGCGTGCTATGCTTGCCCCTTGCCACGTTGCTGCGGGCACTCGGTAGGACTCATGTGGACCTGTGGGTGCTGGACGTGGAAGGAGTGGAGTGGGGCGTTGTGGATCTGTTCCCCTTCAACGAGATCACAGTGGACGTAAGTATAACGACACTAAGAAACACTACAAGGATGCATTTACACCACACGAATCGAGTCACGTCGAGTGAAGGAAATTCATGACTCATCTTGAATCACCACTCTAGTGCACATTAAAATTCAATGTTAATTATTCACAGTATTCTAACCTCTGATATGTAGTGTAGAATTTCATGTGTCCTAACTTATGAGTTGTATTTTTCACTTACCAGCAAGAATAAATGAAACCATATTCTACACAAACATGCAATGATTATTGATATGTTTCCAATAACATACAACGCTTACCTTATAAAGATAGCCATTCTTTCTTCAACTCTAGTTATACGACGGTAATTAGTATTTATTTTCCTTATGAAAGATCCAGTCAAGTCCACCAGATTTTCAAAGCTTTCAGCTGCCATTCAAAATAAACTATAGAAATTTTCCTGGATGGTTCACCAAGTCTGAGAACAGATGACGAAAGGTGCTGCGTTCATGCATCCAGATTCAGGTTCTCTTACATTCAAGGCGCCGAATCCACAACAAAACAGCTAATTCAACGACAGAACACGCGTCCACACTCCTCGGGATCAGCCTGGATACTGTGTACTGATAGACTCGGGTTGATTCAGTCGGTGTGAACGGAAATGAGTCAAAATAAATCGAGACAAATGATTCGAATGGCATTACTCGTTTAGTGTAAATGAAGCCTAACACAACATCTTCCTTCAGTGCTTCACAACACACTCAACACCTGATCTGGACTGGCTTACTGGAGATGTTGCTGCCACATGAATAACATTGTGGTGAGGCTAAGTTGTTAAGTGTATCTTAAAAAAAGCTTTATAGTCGGTCAGGCCAAACCTTGCCCTTAGCTGCTTGGCAACACTGCCAGTCTTAAAGGTACCGATGAAGCAGGGTTTGAATATTTCGATACCTTTTATAATCTTTTCATGACCCCTGCTATAATCATGGGCCTCAAATAGTTACTGAATGAAAAAAATCAATAAAACAACAACAACATAGGGTATAACGATAAGTTTCCGCTTTTCTTAGCTTTTAGTTCACTCGACAACACTTAAGCATCACACACAGACGTTCACTTGTTTATATTTCCTGCTTGTAATCACCATCTCCTTACGGTCAGATGCTGGCGGTGGAGCGCAAGGACAAGGGTGAGGAGGACGGGCGGGCGTTCATCAACCTTGTGCAGTCCAAAGGCTTCACGTTGTC